>JAQHUG010000213.1:2670885-2688120 GCA_028555095.1 Dicrostonyx torquatus | reverse complement strand
TGACAATGAGACACATCTGCTCCTGACAGCACCAAGCTACTTCCTGAAGAGGATGGGCATCAAAGAGGCTCCTTATGGAGTTTGCTAGCCATTTGGGCAAGAAACTGCTCTTGCCTGGACTGCTAAAATAGACACAAAGAACCTACAGAAATTACAATTGTTGTACAGATATTTATCCTTGATTTTATTTTATTCTAAACATTTCCGATTTATATTTTAAATCATAATGTGGGATGCTCTCAATTTATGATTCCAAAGAATCTGGGCATTGTCTTGAGAGGACCTGTGTTTCACCTGTAAGGCCATACAATTATGTATACATGGATTTAAAAGAGCTAACAAATTATGTTAGTCTTCCCTTTATATTCAGAAACAACTGAGAAATAAATAGTGGACTCGGTAAGACTGGCATTCCCAAATCATAACTGTTAAAATAGACCTGTGAAGTAGAAACAGGAGCCACAGGGAATGAGAGGTTAGACTTTGAGAGTAAACAAAATGCAACCAATCCCATGTAATGGGTTTGGAAAATCTCCATGTACCAGTAAAGAGGAAAATGCAGCAACGTAGAGACATTTTCCAGGGCTCCTGACAAGGATGACGACAACGATGATGATGGATTGATGGATGACAATGTTGAGGAAGAGAATGACAGTAAAAATATTAAAATTCTCACTTGAAACTTATCATCATTGCTATGGGTAAAATCTGAAACTGTAGGTATTGAAATAGTCTCAGATTTATTACATGACCTGGAACCCCGCTGGAAAGGTGAACACAAACCCTCATTTCCTAAATGGAGAATATATGCCCTCCATTTAGACCTTATATCCCTTTGTGTGCAGCATAACTCTAAATAGAAGCTTCCCAAATAAATAAGAGGCTATCTCCTACTAGGAAAAGTTAGTAGGAACTATTTATAAACAGCCTTGGGTCCCTCCAATGACTTCAGAAGCTGTAAACACAAAAAAAGGTACATAAAATATTTAATATTCGAAGAAAATCTCTTTTTTATTTTCTTGGATCCCTTCTGCCTCTTTGGCATATAAAGCTCACCTCCAAGCTTGCTATAAAATTCAACCAACACACTTGTGTGCAAATTCCCCATCCCAATGCTCTGTGGATGCTTTTCAGAAAGCATCTCCAGGCAGAAAGGCAAAGAAAGAAAGAAAGGAAGGAAGGAAGGAAGGAAGGAAGGAAGGAAGGAAGGAAGGAAGAAAGAAAGAAAGAAAGAAAGAAAGAAAGAAAGAAAGAAAGAAAGAAAGAAAGAAAGAAAGAAAGAAAGAAATCGTGCACCTCATCTTGCTTGGTTTCTTCTTTTGGATACAGTACCATGTTGCCATCTGTTAAACGCTTGGAACACCTGCTTCACATATTGTGTCTAGTTTCCTAGTTACTTATGACAGAAAACAAGTGCGGCACATTTACTCAATCCCAGCCAGAAGCAGAACTTAGCAGGTTGTATTTATTATGATGGTTAGTCTCCACATTGCAGCCTGACCTAATCTGGGGATATCGGGAGTGGCCCACAGACACTGACAAGGACTGAGCTGGCTCATACCCTGTGAGCATTCAGCATCTTCACTTCAAACTTTTTTTTTAATTTCCTGGATATTTTATTTTTAGTTCATTTCTTAATTTCATTCTGCTCCAATAATTTACCATGTATAATTCTCTCCATTTAAAACACATTTAAATGGGGGCAATTTCCTCCTTTTATATTTCACTCCAGTATTTTAAGGAAGTGCGAAGTGAAAAGTAGAGGCTACAGCATATGAGCCAAACTGTAACTCCAGTTTCAAGTAAGTTGATTCAACAGACAGCGAAAATGGCATCATTTCTTTTATGCAAATTATGAAGTGGAATGTTTAGGAAAAACCCAGCAGGTGTCAGCTTTCCTTCTCTAGACAGAGCAATTCAAGCGGCTCCTACCTACCTCAGCTATTAGTCATTCGGAAGTCTGAGAGAGAGCTCAGAGCAACATTGTCTTGGCAGAATCGCTCCTGAGAGTGACATAATCACATCCTTTCTCAGATGCCCTTCCATCTCATCCCATCTCACTTTTCCATTAAGTTCCTGTTTTAAGTCAATTCCTTCCCGGAGAGGCGTAGCTCCCTGGTAGGAAGCTTGTGCTTGCCATAGAATCATGGCTGTACCCTGCTTCTAGTTTCTCTCCTATGTTCCATTCCCATGACGATGTCACTCAATCTACCAGGGAAAGAATTCAAGAAGGGCTTTACAACTTAATCAAGGACTATACTCACACTTATGCCTAATTTGACTTTATTGCATTGTACCGGTTTGATTAACAATGTCCTCCATAGGCTTACATATTTAAATTCTTAGTCACCAGGAAGTGGAACTCTCTGATAAAATTAGAAGGATTAGAAGGTATGGCCTTGTTGGAGTAAATGTAGCCTTGTTGGAGAAAGTGCATCACTGAGAAGATTGAGATCTTGAGAATTTAACACACACCACCTCCTGGTGGATCACAGTGTAGCTGTCAGTTACTTCTCCAGTACCATGCCTGTCTGTATGCTACCATGCTCCCTTCCATGATGATAATGAGCTAACTAAGCAGCTGAAACTGTTAAGTATTTCTACTTATATGTGAAACAAATCCTTGAATAAAATACACACAAACAGGTTAATATCAATCACCTGCTGAGGACACCCACATTCAGTGCATTGCCAAGAAGCACATTGTCTAATTTGCCAGCTACAGGCCATATCCTCCTCCCAATCAATGTTCAGGCAATGTTTTTCTGTTGGTCTCTTCAGGTACAAAGAGAAAGTACCACTAAACTGTTGACAGATGACATGGGCAAGGAAGTTTCATTTTACACTAGGGCTCTGATTAAGGTGGTATATTATCCTCTTCTTCACATTACATTGATCCTAAATTTTTGTTCAGTTATCAGTTTATCAAAGATGTTCTTACATGAGCAAAGGTTTTTCCAACCACTTCTCTCTCACACATCCAACATGTTCATCACGGTCCGTCCACATTATGCTATTTTATTTTTCCCATAAGTATCAATATCTCACTCATTGTATATACATGCTTACCCTCACTTGCCTCACTGGAATGTAAGAACATTCACCATAAAAACAGTTCGTTGTTCACTGCCAAATCTTGAGTGCTTAGCATATAGCCAGTGAAAATTTGATAGTTTAATGAAAACAAACACGTTTTTCTAATGAAACATTTTCTTACCTAGGGATGAATCGAAACTGCAGTACTGACCTACGTATATCCATAAGGTGTGTGTGTGTGTGTGTGTGTGTGTGTGTGTGTGTGTGTGTGTGTGTGAGAGAGAGAGAGAGAGAGAGAGAGAGAACTCTGGAATATCATTCTCTTAGTCTACCTTTTTCTCTGTAACTATGGGATACTCTTCTCATGCTGGTTCACATCTGGCATTGCCATACTCTTTTAGACACAACCAAACTACAGTGTGTTTAACTCTTACATTGGTCCTCTCCTAATACACATCAGGTTATTTGTAGGTCAGGACACCTTTATTCATTTGCTCTTTTGGCTCTCACCAGATATTTATTCCATTACCATACATCTCTAGATTTTTATCTGTGTGAATCCTGAACACAAAGCATCTCCGTGGTTTTTGTGTACAGTGAACAGCTACAGTAGGAAAGAATCTTACCTATCATCACTGCCTTAAGTATAATACTCTGTAACTGCCAAGCTCTTGTATTAGTCAGGGTTTTATAGAGTAACATAACAGATACAATAAGCATGGATATTAAAAGGAGATTTATTAGCATTTGTTTCACACTGGAGAAGCTGAGAATTCAGCACTGGCATTCCATAACACTGAATGTCTGAATAGTTCCTAGATGGGGCTGAAGGCTTAGAGGATTCCCAGAGGGCTGCTGGGTTTTAGTCTACACTGTAAGCCTGAAGTAACTAATTCTGGTATCAGCAATGGAACACAACAGCAACAGAACAAATGACCTTACCAGCAATGGTGAACACAAGCAGGCAAAAAGCTGTTTACTTCTTCTCTATCCTTTCATCCAGGCTGCCACCAAAAGGTGTTGCACACACTTCAGCTCCGTCTTCAGCCTTCAGATAATCTGATCATGAAACTCCCTCACAGGAGTACACAGAGGCTTCCATTTCAATGGTTCAGTTGACAAGTATGGTAATCTGAAAGAAAAGGGCTCCGGGTAGGTTCAATGGCATCATGGAAATGGTGCGTAGGAGAAACTGCTTAGAGAGTGGCACTATTAGGAGGTGTGGCTTTGGCCTTGTTGGAGTAGGTGTGGCCTTGTTGGAGGAAATGTGTCACTATGGAGGCAGATGGTGAGGTCTCATATATGTTCAAGCCATGCCTAGTATACAATCTCTCTGCTGCCTTCAGATCAAGATAGGGAACTCTCAGCTCCTTCCCAGCACCATATCTGCCTATATGCTGCCATGTCCCACCATGATGATAATGGTCTAAACCTCTGAAACAGTAAGCCAGCCCACATTAAGTGTTTTCCTTGAAAAGAGTTGTGATCCTGGTACCTCTTCACAACAATAGAAGCCCTAAAACAGCAACCAAGTTTAATCACCACACCATTGAAGTGATCCCAACTGGTCTTCAAGTTTTCTGGACCAGGTATACAGTTTCCTAACTATATTACTTTGAACAAGTTAGTTAACCTTCACTTGCCTCAATTCTCATACTTCTAAAGTGAAAACAATAGACCATATATCTCATGCATCGCTATTGTAAGGATTATACATAAACATATATATGCATATATACATGTGTGTGTTTATACATATCTAATATGCACGTAATTGGCAGGCAGGCTACTGTTTATGCAGCCCTATTCAGGATATTGAACATTTTTCCTGTCCTGGGCTCAGTACAGTGTGGTTCTACTATACTTCCACTTAAAGAATATTCCTTCAAAACATTCACTCCCAAGAAGAGTTCTCAGACACAGTGTCAGCTCTACCTATAATTTACTAGACATAAAACTGGGGGGGGGTCTCTACTCTGGACCTTCCGACTAGAAACACTAAATGTTACAATTCATAATTAATGAATTTTTAGAATTTATTTCTGGTAGTATAATTTGCCAGTTGTTGCCTACTCTGTGGTGGCTCCTTGATTACTCACTCTGACACCCGAGTTGTCCTTACAGAGATTCTGATTTGTTTGGTCTGAAAGTCTGTGATCATGAAGATTTTTAGAAGGGAATTTCCAGTCTGGGGGGCTAGTTCAGTCAGTAAGGTACTTGTCTTGCAAACCTGAGGACCTAAGTTCAATACAGAGAACCAACATAAAGAAAATTCCAGGCACGGTGAGGCATACTTATAATCCCAGCACAGGAGAGTCAGAGACAGGCAGCTCGCTGGGGCTTCAGAGCTAGCCAGCCTAACCTGCCTCATGAGTTCCTGCCATTGAGAGAGCATCTCTCAAGAAGGATTTTTTAAAAGCCCTCTTGAGGAATGACCCAAAGACTCCCTCTAGAGGTTACATGAATGTGAAGCACATA
This sequence comes from Dicrostonyx torquatus, assembly GCA_028555095.1. Taxonomy (NCBI): domain Eukaryota; kingdom Metazoa; phylum Chordata; class Mammalia; order Rodentia; family Cricetidae; genus Dicrostonyx; species Dicrostonyx torquatus. The sequence goes on along the minus strand of JAQHUG010000213.1, from coordinate 2,682,606 downwards.
TTCACACACACACACACACACATGTACATGTAGATAGACACGGATGTACATACACCCACGTGAAGATTTCTAATGAACAACTAAAGTTGAGAATCCTGATCTACACTTTGTGAGCAAATGTTTCTAGATTTTCTTTCTCTGCCTCTTGCCAAGAATACAGTGTCACAATCATGTTAGGTGGTGGAACTTATTCAGGTCCTGACAACAATGCAAATCACAGTACCCCATCCCAATCCAAGTAAACCAAACTCTCCAGAGAAAGCCTTGGGAGGTGACAGTTTAACAAGCACCTAGGAAAATTTAGGAAAGTGTTATGCATCACAAGCAAACAAATATGCATTATTACCACTTTTCATTGAGCAACAAGAATACTGTCTAAATCAGTACATCAAAACTAGAATTGCACTCTGTGAAGCTTTTTCCAAGAATGAACCCAAGTTCCTTACTACCCTCGGAAGGAGGTTTGAAACAGCTAAGTTAGGAAAAATGGCCACATTCATTGTCCCATGGGAAACCTCTCGACACTGTTAGGAATAATGGCCACATTCACTAACCTCATAAATCCTACTCTAAAAATGTTTTTTATTTATTCAAATGAGCATGTATTTTAAATAAAAATCTTCCTGCCAATGATAACTTACTGGTTATGTGAGAATTACAATTAATTATTACAAAGCTAACATTTATGGGGTTAAATGGTTACTTTGCAGGAAAGATTGTGAAATTCAAATTAAAACCCTAAGAAATTTAATTTGTCAAAATTAGCATAAAACTTGTGCAGCATCTTCTTGGAATTAATGAGACAGAACTCTGCATGGTGGTGACATTACAGGATAACTTTATGTATCCCTAATGCAGTAAATGTGCTTTTATCAATTAAATACACAGCTTTCAGTATTTAGCTTATAAGAGTTATCTTGCTAAGTGACTAGAAATACATTCATTAGGTTAGATGATTTAATTTATTTTAATAAAATTTATTCTGCTTGATAAAAGCTTGAAATAACCAAACTCATTTCACTAGAATGAATTCATTCAGAGAATATTGCTCTTAGGTGCTTGTGGAAACTTTAATCTTCTTCGAGATTTACAGCCAGACTCACCTGAGGGGTACTGGCTGTGTTTTCTTCTTGAATTATTCAGCGACTATGACTATGTCAATCTCTACATATTTTCAAAACCCAGAAACAGTCTTTTAATCACTAAATATTAAAGTGTGATGGATACATCATGATACTGTATCAAAAATACTTTGTACAAATCTAAAGTTTGAATTAAGTACAAAATGTTTTTAAATGAGTGATTACCATTTAAATTCTTTTCCACTTTGAGCAAAGGGCTCTAGAATTATTGTTAGCCTCACCCCCTCCACCCCCCTCCTGCTCACCCTACACCATGCCAGTAAGCAACTTCAAGCCTTCATCATGTTCCCAGTACTGCCCTCTCTCCTATCCAAAATGTCCTTGTCTGTATCCTATCCCCAATTCTTTTTCCTGGGAAGCACTGAGTCTGATGAATTATTCAGCTGTACCTAAACCTAGTATTGCCTCTATTAGTTTCACTAGGATCTCATCCAAACACAAAGTTTCAAGGGTGGGGTAGGTCTAGTACTGTTGCATTCTATCATGCTCCAAGGTTCTCCTGATCTAGTTGATCTAGCACTCAAGCTCTACTTGGAGTAAAAAAAAAAAAATAAAGTTAGCACTTTTCAAGTTATAATAGTGGTCTTTTCAATTCAATCCAACCCAACTTACTGTTCCAAGACACTGAAGATTATTGGATTTAATTCCTAGTATAATAGAATTAACACTCTGCTTAGGTTCAGCCTTGGAATATGCATTTTAATAATCCCTCAACTGGTCCCTATATAGTCTATTTAACTAAACTTTGGGCTTATTTTCAACTGTGCATGAATATAGGTCTTGAATGTGTCCTTCTAGAGATAATGCCTTGATTCATAGAAGCAAACCAAACAGTTCAGGCAACAAATTGAAAGACATTGTACGTAAAGAAACAGTCTCCATTAGAAATAAAAACAGCCCTTCTATGTCTCTGATGCAGACAATCTTAAAATTGAATAAGCACTCCTTGTAAATCAGGTTCATTTTATTTATCATCATAGGGAGAGTGTTTAGTGATGCATGTGAGTTTCAAATCTGTGTCCCTTGACCGTCTCCAGCTTGCCAATCTTCCCCTTTTGACACTGCTTCCATATGCTGTTACTTGGCACCACGTGGCAGATGTTAAGTCATCTCTGGCAATTACATGCTTCAGTAGAAGCTTAGATACTGCATGCTCCAGAAAGTGTGGAAGCTGTCATGAGAACGCAAAAATAGAGCCTAATGCATGCGACTTTTCAAAAGCGTGAGACTTTCAACAGAAACATTTCAAAGAGACCAACATGTTCCAAACTGAGCAGCTTCCGCCTACAAATGGGAAGCTTAAATATATCCAGGTTAGAGTTTTATGGAAGCATCTCCTGACAAAAGCAAGAAATGTGATGCCTTTCTGGAAGAACAGCTGCTGAAAAAACCCCATGAGCACATCGTGTAGACATCCTGCCACATATGCCCTGAGCTCTCCAACCGCACCACCACAGGGAAGATACGACTATGGATTTCATCCCCTCGCAGGGCTCAGAGGTTTGTTGCTTTGTAGACAAGTACATTCACTGGTCTGAGATGCTTCCAGGAGGAAGAGGCTCTTGCAGTGGTTCTTTCAGACAGATGGTGTGTTTTTCCCATGGACTCTTGTGGAAAGCACGGTGTGTTTTCCTGCTCAGAGCAGAATCTGGAAGTAAGAAAGGAATTTACAAATTCTGGGAAGAGATATACAATTTGACATTTTCAGAGTTGATTCAAGATTTATGTCAAATTCAGTTTATTCTAATTCACTTTCTGTAACCCCAAGGAAAATCAAATAAAAGAAGATGCTTTGACATCAGAGAAGAAAAGTAGTCATTTTTTTCTGTCTCCCAGAACACAGTGGAGGAAAAAGCAGAGGACACAATGCTTAAAGAGAAAACAATAAAATGGAACTTTGGAAAATTAAAATCTGGAACAGGAAAGTCATCTTAATATATTTTATCATCATCAAATAGTGTTCAGGTCTATTTTCTTCTATAAACAGAAGATGTCTCAGAAGCTAAAAGTTTTCATCTCTAAGCCTAACAACCTGAGTTCAATACCCAGAAAGTTGAAGAAGAGAAGCAATTCCAACTTGTTGTCACCTGAACTACACATGTGTATCCTAGCACTGCACACACATACACACACACAAACTTTAAATAATATTTAAAGATCCACATTGGAATTGAATTATGAAAGAAGACGAGACAAGAATTCAAGGTCCCTTAGGAAAAGTGTCTGAACTGGATTTGGCTCTATAATGTCAGTTTTAGGAAGTACTTAATGCACAGAGATACCTATAGTGCTGTTGTTGTTTTGTTGTTATTGTTATTGCTGTTTTGTGAGGGTTTTTATCTTTTGGGTTTTTTTGTATTCAAACCACAGACACCTTTATTTGTCCCCAAATAATTTATACTATCTTTGGTACTCATGTTTCTCATGTCATGGAGAAAACACCATGAATTTACCAAAAACAAAATCAATGTGGTAAAAATTATATATGATTGTTTACAAATATGATGCCTTAAACTTGAATAGCCTTTTCTTTTCATTTATCAAGTTGCTTTAACTTGACTTTTTTATTCTTTTCTCATACATTACACCCCAATTACAGTTTGTTGTGGGATATTTGTACACCGTGTGAAGATGTAGTATTATGATTGTTGTAATAAGAAACTGAAAGATCAGTAGCCAGGCAGGAGGCATAGTTGGGACTTACAGGCAGATAGAGAACTCCGAAAGGAAGAAAGGCTCAATCACCAGCTAGATGAGGAGTAAGTAGGTTGAACAATTTGGAGATGAGGTACCAAACCACATGCCAGATGTAGATTTAAAAATATGAGTTAGTTCTGGGCGGTGGTGTGGCATACCTTTAAGCCCAGCACTCTAGAGGCAGAGGCAGGAAGATTTCTGTGAGTTCAAGGCTAGCCTAATCTACAAGAGATAGCTCCAAGACAGACTCCATAGCTACAGAGAAATCCTGTCTTGAAAAACATGTGTGTGTGTGTGTGTGTGTTTGTAGGCAGACACTATAAAGTAGTTCCACATTAGATCAGAACTGAGTAGAATAAAGGGTTCTTTATTTAGGGGTAGACTCACAGACCTACAGTCTTCTACATAAGCAGGGAACAGGAAGTGTTTCCAGCAGCCAAGAGAGACAAAGAGAGCGCACATGTTTCTAGTACCCACGGCCAAACCCAACCTGGTCCAGCATCTCGAAGGCCATTGGTTGAAGGAGTTTCCCCAGCATGGGTTAGTTTAAGTGGTAAGAACAGTTAAGAACAAGCCTAAGCTAAGGCCGAGCATTTATAATTAGTAATAAGTCTCCATGTTACTATTTGTGAGCTGGTGGTCCTGATGAGAAAGTATTGTTATACAGTTTCCCCTCCCCACCTCTCCTCTTCTCTAGACCTATTCCTCCTTTGTTTCCCTTCAGAAAAGAGCAGGCATCCCAGGGATACCAACTGATCATGACATAACAAGGCAAAATAAGACTAGGAATAAACCCTCACATCATGACTGGAAGAGGCAACCCAGTGGGATAAAAAAAGGTACCAGGAGAAAGCAAGATTCAGATACCCCCAACTCCTACTGTTGAAAGCCCCACAAGAAGAGCAAGCTACACAACCATAGCATATACACAGAGGACCTAGCTCAGACCTATACAAGGTTCTTGTTTGTTGATTCAGCCTCTGTGAGTTTCTGTGAGCCCTGTTTAGTTGATTGTCAGTAATCTCCTGGTGTCTTGACAGATCTTGGCTGATATGTGCTGCTTTTTAGGAAGTACTAAAAACTTTAATATATGAGATGTATTATCATGTATATATGGGTTTGTAGGCAGATGCTATAAAGAAAAAAAAAGAACTTCTAAAAAAAGAACTTCTCAACATAAGAAAAATGTACATTTTATAATATCAATACATCATATTTACATAACAATAATGTTTTCTTCTACAATATTTATGGATCATCATGCATTTTTCTGGTGTTGATGGTCTGGGAAGGAAGTGAGCACATCCTGATGGACGTTATCATGTAAAATATAAAGAACCCACTCATTTACAACTCAGTCTAACATCATAAAGCACAGTGCTATAATGAATAGAAGAATATCTGAGAAAGGTTTAGTGGATCAAAGGTGGAATCTTCAAGCTAATGGTCAGGAATTAGTAGATCTCCTTTAAAAAATACAAAGAAAGAGAAAGAAAGAGGGGGAGAAGGAGGGAAAAGAAGAGGAAAAAGGAGGAGGAAGACAAGAAGGAAGAGGAGGAGAATGAGGAAAAAGATGAAAAAGGAGGAGAAGGACAAGGAGGAGGAGGAGAAAATTAGAAGAAAAAGAGCTTTCCGGGCAGAACAAACGGAGGTGAGATGTTTAGCCTAGGGTTTCTTTAGTAGAGTGGTAAAAGAGAGATGGCTAGAGTGAAGGATGGAGTTGTGAAAGTAAGGAGAGACAGTTAGGAGATGCAAGATTGATGTGCCCCCAATGGAATTAGGAATTATAAACAGAATAGGAAACAATTCATTAAAGTTTCAAGCAGGAATATGATATAATCAAATATATCTATTCCGCAATTACTTCAGGTACAATGCAGTGAAACAAATACCTTTAGTGGACATTGTGAAATATTGAGAAATATCAGTGGCATCAGATGAAAAAACTTTTAATGAGAACAGAAATACTAAGCCTAAACAGAATTTGATAAGTTACTAACTGCCAACAATAAGACAAAGGCAAGTCAACAGGAGTTTAATGTAAGATACGGTGATAGGTAATTCTGGTCACCTTGACTACATCTGGAATTCAAGCAGCTGGACGTGCTGTGAGGGATTTTATTGGTTGATCCTTTGAGATTAGAAAATCCACCCTAAATTTGGGCCAAAACTTCTTAGAGCAGTCCACATAAAGTGATTTGAGCAAAGAAAGCTTATGCTTTTTTTGTACTTGCCTTCATCCTCTCTTGCTGGCAAGTTTATCTAATCTACTGCTAAGGCATTCATTCAATGGTATTAGAACCAAGTTCTTCCCATACCAAAGATAATTGAAGACCAGGAACTCCCTGGGAAAATTGTGGGTCTCCAGTATAATATTGTCACTTCTGAGTCATCCAATCTTTTGGGCTGAATAAATCCAAGATCCTTGGCATTTTAGTCAGGAGACAGTCATTGTTGGACTACTCAGACCAGAGCTTATACATTTTAATAAATTATACATGGAATTTAGTATATTTGTATATACTCTATAACATACACATAAATATATAATATGTAAATAATATATATTATATCAGCCCTTGTCCTTCTGAGAACTCTAGCTATTATCAAGTTCCTTAGACTACATAAATAGAGAGATTATGAAGAAAGCCAAAAAAACGAGGGCTGTATATAAAAAAACTCAACCCAGCAAGATGTTAATTGATCTTTATGTATATGAGAGAATGATTATTGACCATCAAAAGAGAAACATTCTTATGCTACAGGACAAATGTATTTAAAATAAAGAGAAAATACTTGGACTTAGATTGATTATTATCATATATACACAGAAAATGAATGAAGAAGTTCAGGGAGAATACTTGTACTAAAATAAAAGAGTGAGTGATGATGCTGAGTATAACTAACATTCAGTAAAAAAGAGGAAATTGTGCTCAAAATAAAATCAACTGTTTTAAAGAGAAATTGCTGACACTACCGACTAGCCCAGAGCAATAAGAAAACAGTGTCTATTGTGCTTAGTAGCAGAAATGTCACACCAAGCATGTCAAGAAAGTCCCTGTGTATCAGTAGGGGCAAGCCAGTTTTCAGTGAACGAGAAATGATGAATTCAAGAGACACTCACAAATAAGAACTCCTCTTGATGTAGCTGAAGAGCTTCTTAAAGAAGGACCTGACAATGATGTAGACTTGTGCGAAGTAAAGCAAGACCGGATGCAGTCCCTAGAGTAACAATTACAATATAGGTCGAAGACACAGTACATCAAGATATCCCCAAAGGAGATAGTCAATTTTAAAGGAAAAATGTGTAGTTTTTTATTAGAGAAAAAATGTTATTTTGAAGTGTATGAGCTTCCTATTGCAAACTTGGAGGTATTATGGTCTTTCAAGTTCATATGCTAGCTAACTAGGTTATTTTGGGGAGGCCTTAACAGTGGAATCAATGCACTGGGTAGTGCTGAGTTCTTGACTGTTTCAGAGTCATTTGCCAAGAAAATTAGTTGTTGGCAGAATTTAGCATCTCATAGCTATATAACAGAGGTTCTTGCTCTGTTTCTGGCTGTCATCCATGCATTATTGCTGCTTCTAGAAGCCATCTGCTGCCTGACATCTTGCCCTGTCTGTATAATGACAGTTTGAACATCTCTACTGCTTCACATGTCTAATATAAGAGAGGTGTAGGCATCTCTTAATGGCACTTATGATTTGAACAAGCCCTCATGGGGTAACGTTCCTTGCGATTAACTCAAAGTCACTAGATTTGCAACCTTAATTTGTCAGCACAGTCTTCCACTTTTGTCATATAATACGACCTAAACCTAGAAGTGGCATCCACTCTATTTACACTGGAGAGAAGTGGATTGTGAAGACAGTGTACTGAGAGTGGAAACTTTTGAGGGCCACCACAGATTTCTTGTTTTATTTATTTTCTTTATTTATTTTATTTTTCATGCAATATATTTTGATCACATTCTTTCCCTTTCCTCAACTCTTCCCTGATCCTCCCCACCTCCTTTTCCACTCATAGTTGTTTGTTTGCTTATTTTTTCAAGACAGGCTTTCTCTGTGTAACTAGATTTCCTGGAACTCACTTTGTAGACCAGGCTTGCCTCGAATTCACAGAGATCCTCCTACCTCTGCCTCCTGAGTGATAGAAAAAAAAGGCATGTACCACCACTGCATGGCTTATGCATCCATCTTGACTCTCTCTGTCTTTCTCTATCTTTCTCTCTCAAGAACAAAACAGAAAATCAAAATGAAAAAACTAATAATAACAACAACAAGAAATACCACAACAAAACCAAAGGCACATGCACAGGCCAACTAAAGTCCATTTTGTGCTGGTCAACTGATGCTTGGCAGGGGGCCTGCCCTGGAGTGTAGTAGATAAGCCCAGTTACACTCAACTGGAGAAAAGTCCCTTTGTCACCCAGCATCACTTTCAAAGAGCTTCCTGCGTAGGGACCTCTACAAATTTCTGTCTAACATACCAAGATAAAAAAGGCCATGATTTTTTTTCCCAAAAGGTCATTGGTTCACAATCAGCTTATTTTCTGGGTTTTCAGATCTCAAATAACTAAAAATTAGGAAAATAGCCATTATTAAATTCTCCATCCCAACTCTCCCCTCCTTTATTTCTCCCATTTTTTTTCCCTAAGACTGGGGATCGGGTCCTGGGTCCTGATTATATTATAGAGGTGTGCTCAAAACTGAGCTACCTCCTAGCTACACACACACACACACACAGAGAGAGAGAGAGAGAGAGAGAGAGAGAGAGAGAGAGAGAGAGAGAGAGAGAAACACATACACACAAACCTCTCTTCTTAAAGAAACAGTACTTATAAACTGTTGATTTTAAGTGGTCATCAACTGTTGTCCCATTTCTGGACAGTAACTTTAAGTAACACTTTCTCCCCTATTTCCCATGGGTACAGTACCAATGACTGCACATGGATTTGACTTTCTCAGCACTCACCAATATCATTTTGAAACAAGCAGCCCAGTGCCCTTTGGATTTTAGATCTCCTTCTGAAACTAGTGGAGACCTAGCAAGTAAGAGTTAGTAAATCAGGTTAGATCCATGAAGGTATTCACAGAGTGTGGTGCACTTCTTGTTGGAACAAGAAAAATTATTTCCAAAGCACTGGTAGCTGTGGTGAAGTTATCATTTAGTGGTGGTAAACTTACCATGTTCAAGGCCATGGGTTCTATCACCAGAGCCACAAGATAAAAAGAATAATCATTAATTCTTCCAACACAGGATAACACTCAAGTGTAATAACCGAAGTGTCAAATGAAGCAGTCTTTGTAGGAGGGTCCTTCTTTATTTCTGTTGCTTTCATTGGTTAAATAAAGACTCTGCCTGGCCTGTAAGATAGGACACAGCCCTTAGGTGGGTGGAGTAGACAGAACAGAGTTCGGGGAAGAAAGGAAGTGGGCAGACGCCATGATGCTCCCGCCGCAGATGGATGCAGGTTAGACTTTTCCGGTAAGTCACCACCTCTTGGTGACACACAGATTATTAGGAATGGGTTAGTTTATGATGTGAGGGCTAGCCAAGAAGAGGCTAGTGATAATGGGCCAGGTGGTATTTAAATGAATACAGTCTGTGTGTAATCATTTTGGGCATAAACTAGCAGCCGCGGTTGGGAGGCAGGCACAGGGAACAAAACAGCCCCACTTCTTGGCAGCAGGACACAGCTGCCCCCTCTTACAACAAGTCTTGAGTGAATGTGTCTTTATGTACATGTGCTGGAAATGGTAATACCTACCAAAATACTTTAGTATCAACTTTAGCATGGTTAAACTCAGAGATGGTCTACACAGGAGACAGCACAGTGCTAAAACCAGTTTTCTCTGGCTTGAGAAAGCTGCCCAGGAACAAAGAATGAATAAAAGAAGGAAGGAACAGCAAGGATCCCAGTTACTGCCTTCTTGCCTTCAACCCAGTTGCATCTGTACACTGGTATAGGAGTTTCTTTTGTTTATGTGTTGCTTTCATTGGTTAATGAATAGAGAAATTGCCTTGGCCTTTTGATAGGGCAGAACTTAGGTAGGCATGGAAAACAGAACTGAATGCTGGGAGGAAGAAAACAGAGTCAGGAAGATGCCATGGATCCTCCACCTGAGATGGATGCTGGTTAGAATCTTCCCCAGTAAGCCACTGCCACGTGGCAATATGTGGGTTAATAGAATATTAACAGAATTAATATAAATGGGTTAAATCAAAATGTGAGAGTTAACCAATCAGAAGCTAGAGATAATGGGCCAAGCAGTGTTTTAATTAATACAGTTTCTGTGTGGTTTTTTTGGGGCTAAGCTAGCCCACAGCCAGGACAAACAAGCAAGCCCTCTCCTTCCAACAGTACACATCACCCATTTGTGAGAAAGGAGTACCAGTAATGGGTCTAATGTCTGCATGTGCCACCCATCTGCAGGGAAGAATGTCTGTACATGTGACATCAATTTGCTAACATAGCTTTAGACATTTTTATTTAATCCATGACCATGTTTTTTGATAAATAAAAGAATGTAAATTGAATATGTCCTATTACCCTGTATGTAATCTTAGAGTCTTTAAAGTAGCCTGCATCATAAATGTGATGGCTGATTAAAATATTGGTGTTGATAATTTCTCTTAATCTAGTTAATAAAAGAAGCCCAGTGACACAATACTCTAAATAATGCATGCTACCTTCATTTCTCAGTTGCTTCCTCCAAGTTCAGATTGTACAAATTTGTACTCATCTTCTTGAAGAAAAAAATGACTTGGGCAGAAAAAAAAAAACCACACTATTTCAGTAACATACATATGAGTACAGGGACCAATTCTAGAGCTGTTGTATTATTATATATTGATCTAATTGCTGTTTCCTCTAGTGTTTCACTGCTTCCCTGTTGAGAAGTCAATGTTTGGGGTTTCTGCCTGCATGTCCAGAGCCAGAAACTCATTACGACAGCAATCCTGAAATGCAGGGCTGGGAACGAAACTGTGAAATTGTGATTCCTCCAGCTGAGTGTGAGCAGGGACATGTACTGAGAGTTTCTAATGGATTGAGGCACAAAATCACAGCAAAGAGTTAGAACATGGAGGTTCAGAGTGTGTGGGTGTGGGGTAGTGTCTAGGTCTGTGTGTATGTATGCACTCATGTGTTTGTGTGAGTGTGCTGCTGTGTGTGTCTGAGTGCCTCTGAATGTTTGTGTGTATGATTCGAGAGGAAAATAGTTAGAGACTAAATCATTAAAATAAATCATTATGTATGTCCAAATATTTGAATTGCACTATTTTCTGTGAATTTTAACTATTCACTTTATTTTCATTTTAAAAGAGAATATGAAGGGGAAAATGTTAGTGGAATTTGTTTGCTATATTTGCTAAATTTCATGATAATTCATGTCTTCAACTACTTTAAACTTCAGATAGAGTTTGGAATCAAAGGTTCAAAATTAAGGTACATGCTTTTGTGCTTAACTTTTCTGCAAATATTTGACAAGAAAATATGATACCTGGCTTCAAATCATAGCAGCCATATCATTCCTATAGATGGAATATTGGTGTTAAAGGATGATTTAACGTCATTGAGAAAATCAATTTTATTGTGCTTCAAAACTCATAAAATAATCCTAACTTTTTCACCAAGCCATTCTTTGGGTGGATAGCTAGGTTAAGAAAATTAATCTAAGACTAAGAAAATTAATTTAAGCAAGGAAAAATAATATATGCAAAATATTCATTTTATATATATAATAAATATTGAAGTTCTAAAATAACATGGAAGAGCATTTTACAACACCAAATGAGAAAAGAACTGTTATCAAATAATTAATTTTAGCCTTTTCATGGCGGCGGGTCCTTGGTGAGTGCCACAGCTTCAGATCCAAC
>JAQHUG010000213.1:2637076-2662152 GCA_028555095.1 Dicrostonyx torquatus | reverse complement strand
ACAAAAAAAAGATTCTGTGATCTAGAAAGGTTTTTTGAGAATTGTATGCACTACGTTTTGATCATAGTCACCCTTCTTCCCCGAATCTGCCCAGATCCACCCTCTCTTCACAACTCAACCAAATTCTCATCCTTTTATTTTTTTTCCCTATCAAGGCTGATTTGTGTTGCCCAATTTTTTTTTTTTTGGAAGTGTGGCATTCCACTGGAAAGTGGTTGATTTAGCAGGAGCTACACTCTTAGAGAAAACTGACCCTCTATATAGCTAACAGTTGACCATTGCTAGTTGATTAACGGTGAGATGTAGTGCCTACCTATCTTCTTCATGCTGGGATATGGTCTGGTTTGGGCTCGTACACATTTTATTCATGCTGCCACAACCTCCATGAGTTTGTATGTGCAGCAATCTTTTCTGTCCAGAAGACACTATTTTGATTTTGGTTTTTTGAGACAGGGTTTCTCTGTGGCTTTGGAGCTTGTCCTGGAGCTAGCTCTTGTAGACTAAGCTGGTCTCGAACTCACAGAGATCTCCCTACCTCTGCCTCCTAAGTGCTGGGATTAAAGGTGTGCGCCACCCCCTCCCGGCACAAAGAAGACACTGTTTCTTACAGGCATCTACTACCCTTGGCTTTTAAAGCCTTTCTGCCCTTTCTTCTGCAATGATCTGTGACTCTTTGAAGGAGGTAGCACAGTAAATATGTGCCATTTATATAGCTTGACAACTCATGTTCCATTTATATAGTCAGTAAAATTTGGTTGCTACTGATCTAAAGAGCTACCAGAATCTACAGTACACTTGTATTTTCTCTTGGTATTTTAAGCGCATTTCTAAGATGCAAATCCCCTGGTAAAACTTCCTTTTCCCCTTTGGGTTCTCTCGCATACATAATTTTTTGAAAAAGTAAATCCTGTATGGTAGCTAGCATGTGGGTATCACATAGGCCTTTACATGTAAATGATCTGGAGCTCTCAGCTGGAGAAAGGGAGTGCCTTCAAATGGTGCTTTCCTGCCTATAAATGTATGATAATCTATAATACTTCCACATACACTGATCACTTGATTTCTGATGCTGTCTTCAGTTTAGTAAGTGCTCATTGGATATCCATCACGTGTTGGGCTCTAAATTTGTTCATGCAAAAAGAAAATTATTTCTGAAGGATCAATAGTTGGATCTAAGAAATAGACTAGCAACAAGCATGTCTGATATGAAAACGCCTGCCTTTTTATCACAAGCATGTGCTCACCTATGACCTGAACCAGAGCCAGATCACTGAAGTATTACTTGCTATGTCAGGGTTTGCTTGCCTTGTTCAAATTAAGCCAAAGGGCTTCTGTACATTACACATGTGTCCGACCACTAAGCCACATCCCCAGTCCTTAAACTCAAGTATTTTGTTTATTTTTCCACTGGTAAGTACAAAGCATTTATTGGTATCATTTAAGTTTAGAAATTCACTGAGTTTCTGTTCTGGAGAGGATGGGTGGAAGTCTGTGATTGTCTACTTATGCAGATAGAATCTCTCCGGTAATAAAAGCTGTCCCAGAAGAGCCCATCAGAACAGGGGATGTTCTCTGACAGCCTGCCTGTGGATGGTGCCTCTTTTCCTGTGAGTTAGTCTTCCCTAGATGACAGAATTCCCCTGGAGGGATGCATGACAATTAAATTCTTTTTGGAGGATCTATCTTTAGCAGATAAGGGAACTCCAGACATTTGCTACTCCTCAAGTACTCTCAGATGGAAGTAGTAATCAGCATATAGAAGTAGCATATTCCATGGTGATAGTTCCCTCAGTCCTTGAAGTATACAGGGCCCTAAATGAGTGCTTGGAGCAGAAAGCATTATCTTGCCTCTTGAAAGAGTAAAGAAAGAGTCCCCAAACTATTAAGAGATCTGTGGAGATCACTGATAGGTAAATTGCTAGCAGGGTTGGAACCAGTTCTCTATGTGCAAATATAATTTCATGTCATTGGGTCATTGAGCAACAAATATATATTTACATTTTCCTCAACCATAAGAAACTCAAAAAGAACATAGCCCTGGCTGCAAAAACGTTCCTTTAGGATTTGGAACCGATGTTTTCATGTACACTTCCATCCCCGGCATAAAGTGAATTTTATTATGCCACAGTCAGTGAAAACAAAATCCCATCACTAAACGTACAAGTTTTCTGTCTATGCCATGTTGCCATGTTTGGATATGTGAGGGGTGGAAAGATGCTGAGCACAGGGAGGAATGCATCCCTGAGCTGGGTTTGTTAATCCAACGTTTTTCTTCGGTACTCATTACCTATGCAGAGACTCACCAAGCCTATCAGTCTACTGTAGAAATAAAAGCTGCATTTACTTCTCTTTCTTTAATCTCCCTGTTCTTAATTGCCATATTGACAAAAGAGAAATAGTTGTTTATTTTCCAAATTCTCGGGAGCACTGGCCAAATTAATCCTTCTAAGCAGCTTCAGCAACAAGCAGCATGCCAAGCAGCAAGAGGCTCCCTTAAGAGACAGAAAGCTCAACATACAGACAGGTTAACCTTGACCAGGAGAGCCTGAGGCCTTTGTTGCTTACAGAAACAGCCCTGTGCTCCAGGAGAACATCTGGACCGAGAAATAGGCTAGTTAGGCAACTGTACGTGCTGTCAATCGAGACAGGAAAGCCTGGAAAGCATCTTTGATCACCTCCCCTTAGGCCATCCTCTCTTGTTTCTTGGTAATATCATCTCAATTTTGTTCTCAGTTACAATTTGTCTTTCCTAAGTGATGAATCATGACCTGTCTGAATGGATCTTGATATTGGATTCATTTAGCACAATGCTTTCATTCTTAGCCTCCCTTGCAGCTACTGCAACATGGTTATTTGGCCCAATTCTGAAAAATACTATGCAAAATGAATAAATAAATTAAGTGTTATCCTAGTGTTGACCAGATCCATTCTTTCTTGCTTATTCTTTGGAACATTTGCTATTCTATGGTGCTTATAATGGGAGGTGAAGAGAGAGGTATACCGGAAGAAAGACACAAGTGTCAGGTAGATGTGATAAAGTAAGGAGAGTCTAGGAGAGCTCAGAAAGAAAATGTACACTATGTTAAAGGCCCAGGGGCAAGGAACAGCTTGGAAAGTTAAATAACTTATCTATAGAACCAGTCAGCAAAACCAAAGTATCGGAACATGAAATCGAGAGCAGTAAGAAGTAGAGAAGTGAAAAGAAATGGAAAGAAAGCATAAGCACAAAGAAACTGGCTAGACAATGATTCGATCATGAGATATAATATAAGCCACACTGGGGTGTTTGCACTTTACCCTCAAAGGAGATGGGAGCTACTGAAAGCTTTTATCAAACTGACGGGATTAAATTAATTGCTTTACATAGGAGTGACCTGTTTGGACTTAATAAAGACACAGGAGACATTAAAAGTCACAGTTGTAATACTGTTCAGTGAGAGAAGGTAGGGTGTACAAAATAAGGTTACTAAAAAATCAGTGTTAGAGGGAACTAAATGTACTATTTCAGAAGATGCAACAAACACAAGCCTGTATGGGAGTGAATGCAAGGAAGAAAAGGCAAAGACTAGCTCTCAGTTTCCATCTCTGGCAGAGGAATACATACAGTTGATGTCAACCATAGAAAGATGTAAGAATGTGTCCCAAAATGTAGGCAGATTGGGTCCTGAAAACCGTGTAGTGTTGAGAGCTCTCCGAGATTAGAGGTAGGCCTAAAATTCAAGAGAGACAAACTATGGCAGCCACAAGTCTACTATACCACTGGTGATTAGGGAGAATTTCAGTGTGTCTATGACTGAGATGTGGAGGAACACTGACAGCCTGTCATTCAAGGAAAAAGATCTGAAACCCGGCATCAGAAGGACTCATAAAGAATGTCACTCTATAAAAAAAAAAAAAAAAAAAAAAAAGAATGTCACTCTAAGGCAGGATCTGGGGTACCCTCATCAGATTTCTCTGGACGATTCCTACCATAGGATTCTAGACAGCACTGGATATGCACATGAGGACCAAATGATTTGGCCTTGATATTTTAGCAGGACTATCGTGGTGGTGGCTGTATTTGCAGATGGGCCAAGTGTCTGTTCCACAAGCCTACAGGCAGCTCAACAAGTTGGCCATTCCAAGTGACTCTGGTCTAAACAAACCTGTTCCTGGAAGCTCAGCTCATTTTTCTCTTGGCCCAGGCAGCTGATCTAGCTTCAGAACCAGAGTGACTAGTTTGAGAGCAACTGACTCTTGGTAACCTTATGGTTTTGTATGTGAAGGATGCACCTAGCGAATCTGGCCAGTTTCAGGCACTTCCTGGAGTTATTTTGAGTTGCTTACTTCCCTGCTTAAAAAGCTTCCTCAAAGTATGGAATGTTTAATCTTGGAAGAAACTGGCATGCAGCAACCACACTTGGAGAGATAGCAAATAACAGAATAAAAGATGGGCAAAACATACAGCTCAGAGAGATCGGAAGAGAGTAAGCAGGGTGAGTATAAGGAAGAAAAAAGAATTAATTCAGAAAATAGAGAAGTTCCTATACCAAAATTACAAGGGAGAGTTGAGATGAATTTTCCTTTAATTCTTTAAGCAAGACTGAGACTGTCAGCAAAAATGGTAGAAGTCACCAAATAGCAGAAGATAGAAG
This sequence comes from Dicrostonyx torquatus, assembly GCA_028555095.1. Lineage (NCBI taxonomy): Eukaryota > Metazoa > Chordata > Mammalia > Rodentia > Cricetidae > Dicrostonyx > Dicrostonyx torquatus. Next base: position 2,657,518 of record JAQHUG010000213.1, on the reverse strand, counting down.
TATCTACATTTGTTTTCTGAAATACAGTTGTAATTCACTCATTACTACCTAAAATAGTAAATCCACATTTTTGAATGTCCTTTATATGGGGATTTTTATTATCTACTATTTCTAATTCCTTACCAATACATCAAAATTATTTTCCCATTACTCACTAATAACTATCTGAAGCCCAGGAATCATCATGTAAGAGGGAGCAGAAGGAATGTGTGCACCAGAAGAAGGGGGAAAGGGCTGTGAAGTGCTATCTTCTAGGCACTGGGCAGTCAATACTCACTACAGCTGCAGCCAGCATCAGAGCAGACCTGTCAATAGTCAGTCATAAATCAAAGAAGGGCTCCTTCTTGCTGAACTTCTGGCTACTGATGGATCCCTGGGGAGGAGCAGTCACTGTCTTCACTTGTCCACAAGGGGCACTGAAGAGCCCACCAGGCTCTAATGGATTGTCTCAAACTCAGGGTCACACAGATGATGCTGGGTATACTCAAATGGGTTGCATGTGAAAAGAGAGGCACAAATGGTGTGGGATAGGATGAGGTTGCAGAAGTCAGGGTGCACGTTCTACCCGTGTAAAGCTCTCAAAGAACACATTCATTGTTATAAAAATAAGCAAAATTAAATAAATAAAAAGGATTATAATTATCAAAACTAAATGGAAGTTTGAAACTGATATAGATAAATAATATCAAATTGCTTATTCAATTAATAAGAAAATGATATATAATTGATAAAATGGCATGCAAGGTAGTTATGTGGTGCGTTTCGGTGGAAATAAAAAGGTTGAAATGTTATCTTAAATAACACAGTTCTTCCCCAGACACACCAAAATTCTCTCCAGCCACCAGCCATGCATTGAGTATCAGGCCTCCATTTCTTATGTCATTTCCAGCTCCACACTTGAGTCTCTTTAAATTTCACCAGTCAATTAACTAAGTACTGCTGTACTTAAAAGGAAAAAAAGATGAGTACATACAAGAATTACAAAAGCAAGTTCTAGTCTCAGTAGACATAATTAGCTAGGATCTTATTATGGTCATATTATAAATTTAAAATGGGGACTGCAGAATCAAGAGGAAGATTTACTTAAAAACAAGAAAATACATAGCATGTGACCAAATAACTTTTAAGAAAGGAGACTTTTTCTTTCCCTGTGGTGCGAACCAAGAGAATCTGGGAAACAGTGCGTAGAACTGTGACAAAAGGATATGGTCCATCACTGCCCACTGCCCCGGGAGATGGAGAAAGTCGATCCTGTGCATATTAGGGCCATCTAACCGAAACCTGAAACATTACAAGCAACATTTTAAGAGCCCGTCTTGTATAATTAAGGCAGGTAATCCTGGTCTCGATGGTCTTCATCCTGTAGGAGCAAAAAAGGAGAGGAAAAAGCAATAAGGGAAGGAAAAGAAGAGAGGAAGGAGAGAGAAAGAAGAGATGGTTCCACTACATTGTCATATGTTCTGGAAGTTATGCAGTTGGTTTTTTTTCCAATACAAAAATTCAACTGAATCTTTGGAAAACATTTTTTTTTTTTGCCAATTGCTCTTTCTGTTTTACTATGGCCACATCAATTTTCTGGTCTCAATTCTGTACTCCTACATGTTTTGCCATAATAGATAGCTCTACAAATAAAAAACAGATTTTAATGTCTTATAGTGTGTGATCAACTTGAAGTAATTGTTCTTATATTTTCAGTTGATATCACGATCACTGCTAAACCTGTCTTGTAACACATATCCACTGGACAAGCTTTTGAAAATGCCATTCGACTAAAAAGTTCCATCATTTGGCTTAGAAACATCAGTAGGTTACCATAACTTGACATTCTTTATGTCATGGCTTCAACATAACAGGGTCATCCAGATCAGAATGACATTACAACAGCAATTGTACTGGTCTCTCCCTTGTTACAGTCATTATCTTCGGTCATTCTATTTAAATGCATCATTTAGCTTGACAGCAAATTGTATGACAGAAGAAAGGGGACCTTGGGGTGAAAAACATCCCTAAGTCAAACTGCTTGAACATCACATAACTTCAAGGTGAACTCTGAACATACGCTTGCTACCTTGCCGCATTCCCTTTCCCAGGAGAATGCTGCTACCACTGAACTGGGGCATTTAACCTTGAGGGGAGACAAGAAAAAAATGGGCTTCAAATGCCTGAAAGCCGGTATAGAAAATATTCAATAATTGTTTTTAAACAAGTAACAAAAAAGACCCATAATTTTCAAAAAAATATTTGAAACATGGAAATTGCTACATGTAGAGGTTACAGTCTTAGATTTGCTTTTAGAAGCACAGGTTTGGAAATGCATAAGTAAGTTCACTTGTTTTTTCTCACATGTTACACCATTTCCAGGAAAATGTGATTATACATATTAGTTTCACTGTCATTGTTTTTAAATATGAGATATCATTATTTGCAGAAATATTTTAGTCATTAAATAACAATAAGAGATCCCTCTAACACAGAAACAAGCACTAAGAGAAGGAGAGAAGGAGTTTTCTTTCGTGGTATGGATGTTACAATGAGTACAATTAAATGACTACTTAGCCTAATTAGCTTTTTTCTTGCTGACTCCATTTTGTCCACCCCACCGTTTTTTGTTTTTTATTTTTGTTGTTGTTGTTTTCTGTAAACCACTCCCTTCTGCAGTTGCTTTGAGTTATATACAGGAAGAGCATATCTGATGATAAACTTTTTTTTTGACAAAAGACCAGAACTACCCCTACCCAAGGTGATGGCCAGTATCTTCTAAAAAAGATCATTCTGTGAGGATACCACATGCTTTCAGGAGCCAGCATCCCACCCACAGAAGCAAACTGCCCCCACAAAGGATTCGTGAGCCTTGCAAGGCTAATTTTAAAATAATTACCAACTAGATCCTGGTCAGAGCAAAATTACCTGCTCTGTGTAGCTCTCCAGCTATGCAGACATCCAGTCCTTATCTTTGTTACTCTTTGATGAGATTTCACAGATCCTTTTGGCCTCTTAATGACAGATCTTAAGCCACAGAATTTCCTTAATTCTTTGTATCTGTTCTTCTCATAAGGCCCCTCCACTAGAGACTTCATTCTAGCCCCTTACCTCTGCTTTCCTCATTGGTATCAAGACAAATGACCAAGCCTAGTTCACTGGAATGCTCACATCTTGAGCCATTGCTCTACAACTCTCATAACAAAATGGTGATTCTCAGCCAGCTAGCTGCAATACTCAGGTTAATGATCAAGCTTGAGAAATGGCTGGTTGGTTTTGTGTTCCTCCTGATTGGTCTACAAAGCTAGATCTGTTTTCTCCCACTACCAGTTCTTATATGTTCCCATTCCTTCTGATTTACAGAGAGAACAGAATGCAAATTTGAAAAGCAGATATGAAGTGGCACACCACATACAAACAGGTGATGCCCTTTTAAGTTGGCCTGTGGTGTGCATCTGAATCAATAGCACATATGTGATAGTTTGAATGTAACTGGCTCCTATAGTCCCATAGGGAGTGGCACTAACAGGAGGTATGGCTTTATTGGAGTGGGTATAATCTGGGTGGAGGAAATGTGTTGCTGTAGGGGCGGGATTGGAGGTTTCCCATGCTCAGGATACAGCCTAATGTTTCAGTCAACCTCCTGTTTGCTACAAGATGTAGGACTCTCAGCTACAGCACCACATCTTCCTCCATGCTGGCGTATCCCACCAGGATGATAATAGACTAAACCATTGAACTCTAAGCAAGCCACCCCAATTAAATGTTTTTCTTATAAGAGTTGCCATGGTCATAGTGTCTCTTTACAGCAATAAAAACCCTAAGTAAGGCAATATATTTCCAAGGCAAATAGGCATATAAATAAATATTTCTATTGAGAATGTATCCCTTGTAACACTAAAGAATTTTTTTCAAAACATCTGACACACTTAGCACATCCAAACTGTAAGATGTTCATACTTCATTATAAACAAATGAGGCTTGCCACTGTTTTGTGGTGATCAGGGGACAGCTCAGAGAGACACAGAACCAAACTGAGTAACCTGAGTGAGATGTAAGAATATCTTGATGTGTTGGATACTTGTTATAAATTTTCACACAAGGGACATGAGTAGACAAATACTGCATACATCATATTCCACAGGAGCCAGCTCTTACCAGAGACCACCTCACCGAGCCTTAGGAATATGTGGCAGAAATGACAGCACCTGCCACTTTTTGCAAACCTTAGTTTTTCACTTATTAGTTCAATTTTATGGATTGATTAATCCAACCATTCACTAAGTTAGTCTGAATAAAGTAAAACGTAAAAGATTTAATTCCTGTCACGGTTCATTGTTGGTCCCAGTCATGGACAACAAGAGTTTTGGTATTCCAGTTACATAAATATTGTTTTAGGATTTTGAGGTAATTGCTGAGGAGTTTGGAATGAGAGCAACATTCAAATCATGGGAGGCCGGGCTTTCAGCAGCCTTCTAAGACTGAATGGTGCCTTGAAGCTGGTAACATGTGCCTTCCTCTATGAGGTCTCTACCCACCATCCCAGGAGTGGAGTTTCTTTCTAAAAGCTGATGAGCTTGAGCTTTGGACTTTGGTAGAGCATGCTTGAAAGGCATCCACTGACCCCTCTCTTGAGGTCAACTCCTGGTACCCACTTCTCTTTATCGCTGCTGACGCATGGATGCTAAGGAAAGATGGTACAGCAAAGTTGCTTTTATCTACCATTTGAGATGCCAAGAGAAAGGAGATGAAGGTGGAGATAGAAGTGTTTTGTTGAGATCTATAAAAGGGGGGCTATTTCCTCCTGGTAAAGCATGGCCGCTTTCACAGAATAATTTTTGTTTGTACTCTAATTCTTTGTATTCTATTGTGTTAGAGTAGTTTGGTCTAAAGAATGGGATCTGTAATATGTCTCTTGCCCTGGGTAGAGACATGACATTCTGAACTGCCTAAAACTCATAAAATTGCCATTTAGTAGAGGCTTTGCCATAAAGAAGCAGAGATAAGTTTATCCCTCCAAGATACTGCTATCTCTTCCTTAAGAATCAATCTCAATGGCCCCATTAAGTCACCTGGATAGGAAAGTGCCCTTCAGGGAAAACTGTGTGTTCCAAAATTCCACAAGAGAAAAGTGTAAGTCTCAGTGTGTGGGTCGACCTTGGTCTTTATGCCATTGCTACTGGCCCACTACACTGCTCTCTGTGTTTGTCAACAGAGATTACAAGGACCTAGAACATGAAGGGACATAAGCTTGATAAATTGGTAGCACTGCTATCACCATGGTCACCTGAGTGCTCTACACAAACTAACATTGGGGGTTACGATGATGTTCTTTTTATTTTTTTCTTTTCCTTCTTTTTTATTGTTAAAAGAAAAATTTACATTTACTCCCCTTGTCCCAGGCCCTCCCGCACCCCAATACCCCACCCACCATCCCCTTGCTTCCTTAAGATGGGGCAGGATACTCTGCCCTGTGGGAAGCCCAAGGCCCTCCCCGCTCCATCCCAGTCCAAGAAGGTGTATATCCATATAGAATAGGTTCCCAAAAAGCCAATATATGCAGAAGAGATAGGTCCCTGTGCCATTATCATTGACTTCTCGGTCAGTCCCCATTGGCAGCCACATTCAGAGAGTCTAATTTGGTCATATACTCATTCAGTCCTGTTCCAGTTGGATTTGATGAGCTCCCAATAGATCAAGCACACTGTCTCAGTTGGTGGGCCAGTCCCTCACGGTCCTGACTTCCCAGCTCATCTTCTCCCTCCTTCTGCTCTTCCACTGGACCCTGGCAGCTCAGTCCCTTGCTCTGATGCAAATGTGGGTCTCTGGCTCCATCCCCATCCGTCATGCGAAATCTCTATGGTGACGATCAAGACATTCAACAATGTAACCATGGGACAAGGTCAGTTCAGGCACCCTATCCTCTGCTGCCCAAGTACCTAGCTGGAACATCCCTGGGAACACCTGGGATCCTAGATACAAGTCTCTTGCCAAACTTAAAATGACTCCCTTAATGTAGATATCTTATTCCCTTCTCCAATATCCACCCTTCCTCCATCTCCACCCTCCCCCACCCCCAGGCTCTCCCCATTTCTTCCCTTCACCCTTCTACCCCTGGAAGTAGGGGTTGGGGGTCGGGGGAGACGATGATGTTCTTGACTTCAGGTTCCTGAACTTCGACAGTAGTTTAAGTGGCTTCCCTCTCTAGTCTTGCCTCATCTTCGTTGGAACTGCCTCTAATGACAAAACCTTGCTTTCTGACTCAGCAAAGGAAGTAGATCTGTCTAGGTTGTTTTTCTGCCACTCCTGCTCTCTCCCGGAAATCCTAACCCCACCCCAGGTTCCACGTAACCATTGGTGAGCAGGTGCCACTGACAGACACAGTCCACAGGCAAACTGCGCTTCTCCTGGGCAAGCAAAATCTGAATATGCATATACTTCTTAAAGTGCTCCTCCCACAGAAGAGGTCTTCTCTCCCACAATTACTGGGAATTAAAGATTTCCTATAATTCACTAGTAGAAATTCTTGGACACATTGAAAGAATTTAGTTTAAGCTGTCTATCTATAGCTAGTATACTAGATTTTCAGTTTCTTAAGTGCTTGCCCTTTTACTAAAAAAAAAAGTGTAGTAGATAAAAATTAAAGTAGATTAAAATAGTTACATTTTTATACTTTGAAAGTCTGTTTTATTTGTGGAAAATGTCTTCTGAAAGGCCACAGTGATCTTTCTTTCATTTTCCATGCCTAAAATGCATTCAATTGTAGGGTTGTGGAATTTGAAAATTCTTTGATTCTAATTAATCAGAACATTTTCTTTCATTTAGGTCTGGAAACCCAAAAAAAGTTATTAGCTGTCAGCAGCTCTAATGCCAGTTTATTAGAGGCCCTGACTCGGTGCCTGCTGGTGGCTATTGTGCAGGCTGAAAGGTTAACAAGAACAGGCTGCTACCAACTGCCTTGCCAGGTGTTTCCCCTGCAGCTAATGGACTTGAGCCAATAGAAATTATTACTCTAGAACAAGCTGCAGACACCCTTAATCTTCAGACAGAAACACTAGTGGGGAAAAATAATGCTGGGATTTGTTTTGTTTTGTTTTTCACCATTGTCAAAGGTAGAACAATTGAAACAAACTACAGGTAATCTTCTATTTGTAAATGAAGGGCTGACAGCTCAGCAAGGAAAAGGGGAGAGAAACCTTTTCAAAAGAATGCACATGTAGAACATGTTCCATTAAAAGAATAACAGTCGCTGCAGTAAAACAATGTCTTGTAAAACTTACATGTCTTTAGAAGCAAGTGGTTAAATGGTACATAAGTATTAAGGGTCTAACTTCTTTTAATTGCTGGGTCTGTAAGTCTGAACAGTTGCAACAAAAGAATCAGACTCAACCAGATGGAATCAGAGCCAGGAGTGCTGCAAACTACATGTTGTTTGGAAGGACTGTGTGGTCCTCAAATGCAAAATGGAACAGATGGCAAAATAAACAGGTGAGTGTTTGCTTTATCTCCCAGATACTGAGGTTCTCTGATTACCCCCATTTGTTTTAGGTACTTTAGAACATCTGTAAAATTCAGGTGAAAGACAGGGGTGACTGAGCAAAGCCTGTGTGGAGCACGGGCTGTGAGCTCTCGTGCTGCCAGATGAAAAGGAAAAGATTCTCAAGCTTTGAAAACTCGTAGGATGCACATAAAAGTTTAGGACTTTGAACTTCAGTCTTTAACTGATGGAGATACAATGAGAGGATGGGTTGTCTAAAATCCAAAATGAAGCAAGTGGGAAGCAAGAGAGGGGGAAAGGGTGTGGGGAGGCCAGAACAGAAGGGAAAACTGCTCGTGCCCACGTAAGTACTAAGGAGCTCACCCTGTGCCAATATCTTCACATCCAAGTGCCATTTTCTTTGAGTGGAAAATGGTGTTTCTGGAAGAAATGGCTTATGCAGGAGGAAAATCACTGGTGTGTTTAGAAGTTCTTATTCTGTCAGAGAGCAAAAAGCACTCAAGGATTAGTTGAAACAGCAACCAAAGTAGGGGGACTAAACAGAAGGATCCTACTGACAAAATGTGGGACAAATATTTTTTTCCCATTTAAGAAAAGGAACTAATAAAGTATAACGTGCTGCATTGAGAAAGGAGCGATTAAACACATAAAGGGTAGAGGGGGAAAGTTCTTCATAACAAAGAATTACAGCTTTTTAGAAAGGAGCAAACCGGTCCGCACACTCTGCCAGCTTCCCCCAGCACATTATTTCAAATCACAAAGAAAACCAGTGGTGCACAGTTGCCGCATCTGATCCAAGGGGTCTAAGAAAGCCCTGGCAACAGCAGAAGGAAACAAGATTATGCTCCTCTAGACAGGGTGTGACCAGAAGGCTCTATAATACTCCTGTGAAATAATATTTATTCCAAAACTAGGAACAAAGGAAAATCAACTACAAATTATTGGACATTTTGCCAAATACCTGCCCTATATTATGAAAACTCTCAAGCAAATACAAAACTCAGGAGCCGTCACAACTAAACAAAAAGTGTGATAGACGCTAGTTACTAGAAATAGTCTCTGATTGCATCTCTAAAGCCTCTGAAAATAAGTTGCCTTTCCCTACTACCTGCATGTTTGAGGTTGATGTTATTTGTCTGTTTAGAAAATTGTTCATTCCATAAATATTGAATGTGGGCCAGTGAGATAACTTAGCAGGTGAGGTCATTTGCTGTATAGCCCAGGCCACTAGATTTCAATCCCTGAAACCCACATAAAGATAAGAGGGGAGAACTGATTCCAAAAAGGTGTCCTCTGACTTCCACATGTGTGCCAAGGGATGCACATGTGAGTTCACACACACGCACACGTACACATACACGCACATACAATAATAATAATAATAATGATAATATAAAACAAATATTGAATAAGCACTCCCATATTGCCAAGAGACAGAATAAAAAAGGTATGAGGTATAATGTCAGTGCGAAATCGAAAAACAGTGAAGGGAAAATCAGGACACAGGGGAAGATGGGAAAAGAACAGCGGAGTAGAATAAGAAACCAGGACTGACGAAAGCAGCCTTTTTGGCAGGTGGTCAGGGAATGTCCTTCTGAGGTGGTAATCCTTGGGGAGAGACTGGAATGTGTCAAGAAGTCCCTCAAACATCCTAGTCAACAGTGAGGGCAAGGAGGTAGCACCAAGCACACACACCCTAAGGAGGGAGCCTGCGTGTTGTTTAGCACAATCTGCAGATGGCACGCCTGCCTGAACTGCATTCAGTGAGCCAGCTGCCTAGAGTGGATCAACATCAACACAGGAAGAGAAAAGGCTCATCATTTCTAAGGTGCACATCTGTGATTGCGTAAGGAAGGCCCGTTTGTATTAAGCATGTGGTCCAAGGCCAGTGCATCATGTAAGGATCAGATAGCCATTGACCCCATGGCCAGAACACAAGAGAACAGTGAAGAGATTAGGTCCCATGAGTCCTTGTGAAGGAACGCCCCAATGATAAAGCATTCCACGCTGCCCTGTTTCTTGCAGTGTCCTGCTCCTTCAGTAGCAATAAGCTATTATCACCATTGATCAGAGTTCCAGGTACTCTATTAACCGCAGGGAAAGAACTATAATTATGTCCACTTCTAATGAAGAAATTCTATAATAAACGTTCCTAAAACTGTAGCTCTAGATTTTATAACAGTTAGGCAATCTGTTTCTCTAGCATTACCATTATTGCTATATGTTGAAGCTCTGTACTATTTTTTGTATATGAGCTGTGAAGAATTTTTAATTAATTTGTTTATATTTTTGAAATGGTACAGATTGGCATCCAACTGGCTATGGGCTATGTTCTGAGATTTCAAACATGCAAAACCATGACCAATTTCTGTGATACTGTGGATCAAACACAGTGTCTTGTGTATGCTAAGCAAGCACTCTACCAACTAAGATTCATTCTTAGCTCAACTGTGAGATTTTTTTTGAGCAAGCACTTTATCTGTCTGGAAATATTTATTTCATCTGTGAAATAAGAATAAGAGTAAATACTCCATAATTTCCTGGTTTTTTTTTTTTTTGATTTTTCGAGACAGGGTTTCTCTGTAGCTTTGGAGCCTGTCCTGGAACTAGCTCTTGTAGACCAGGGTGGTCTCAAACTCACAACGATCCGCCTGCCTCTGCCTCCCGAATGCTGGGATTAAAGGCGTGTGCCACCACCGCCCGGCTCTCCATAATTTTCTGAAATGAAATAAAATTAGCCTAGTAAAGCATTCAGTGTCAAGTACTTAAAAACAACCCAGTGCTATGCTTTGGGTATTGAATTTCGATATGACAATCCATGTAAAAGTCTTGGTCCCCAGAATGGTCCCTCTCTTTCTCGTCCACTGTATCATACCACTGGTGACTCTGATACATCCTCTTGTTATAGTTACCGGTCAACTTCTCTGATGAAAGGACAAATAAATGAGCCCTACCTCATCTTTAAAACTGAACCTGCGAACTGTGAGTTAAATATTTTTATGATGTTACCTGTCTCAGATAGTTCATTGTACTAACAACACAAAGTGATTATACTCAATAAGTGTTAGTTACTACTACTGCTTGTCATTATTATCGTTATAATGAAAAAAATGTCATTATTGAAAATGTTGCTTTTAGAAGCCTGAAGCAAAGTTTTAAATACTTGAAGTATTCTGGAAAACACAAAGGTTCATTATATATGTGTTTCTCTTATATCAAAAAAAGACTTCTACATGTTACAAATTGTAATACAATGGCTTTTCTTTACAGTTTCAAGCTACAGAAAGGAATATTTATTAGCCTAGAGATAACCAGAAATATTCAGAAATGCCTAATTACTCCTCTCTTTGAGATTAATGTTGCATGAAGCTGCTTTTCCTGCTCATTAGAGAGAAAAGGCTCATCTGTGAACACAAACCATACCAACAAACCAACCAGGTGGACTGAGAAGAGCTTTGAGAATATTTTTTGTCTTACCTTGATACCCTAAGAACAGAATTTATCACAGTTTTATTGGCAATCAAACCTCACACTGTTGAGAATTTCTCCTCCCTCTGTTTTCTGGTGTAAGACAGAGTGAGTGCTTTCTGTGCGCATTTGGTATACACTGGGTAAACTGCTCAATTCTGCTTAGGAAACTGTATCAACTTGTCTCTGTGAAATCCTGATGCCTGTCTTTGAAGCACTTGAGTTTTCAAAGAGTTCTTCAAAGTTAACATATAAGGGAGGGAGGAAATTTGGTCCCATTCCTTCACCTCCGTATGCAGAGTGACCATTGAGTCTTCTGTAAGTGTTGAGCAGTTCTCTCATTGACATCTAAGACATGTGTTGACTTTATTTCTGTATAGCTTCTAGTGACTGAATATTCTAATACACTGGAGCTAACATTATTGGTCCACAGAGGAACATGATGGTAGGGTGATGGGTTTCTCTGGTATGGGTGGTTTATGTTGTATTCTGCTGTTTTATTTGCATTGTAAAAGCTTTTTAAAGGGCTGTGATGCTGTAGCATAATCAGAACGGTAGAACAAGGGGTTCCTAGGCAAAGTCATATATTTCCCAGCCCCCCAACCTTCCCTCAATATGTGAACATCATAAAAAATAAACAAACTTGACTTGAGTAGAAGAGTTTTGAACATGAAATGATTAGAAAGTAACTCAAAATCAAACCCAAAGAATCTTGTATTTCTTGAAGTACTCACCGGTTTTGTGCTGAAAACTTCACTGCAGCCTGGCTTCTGAACACACAGAAAGGATCCTCTGCAACATACCAGCCATGATGCTAAAAATGTTGCTTGAGGTACCTCAGCCCAGACATGAACTCCGGTATATTGTGAATTGCAGTATTTCTATAGTGGATAATAAGTTTTCTGAGCTTGTAGAAATTGCACTTTGCTTCCTAACTGCCCAATCAGTCTCACAGTGCTGACACCTGGTCTTCCTGGCCATGATGTGCTGAATCCCCTCTGAAACCATAAGGCCCAATGGACCTTCTCTCTGCAAAGCTGCTTTGCACAGCAACAGACACGAAACTACAGATGGGGATCGAACTCGCGTCTTCACACTCACACGGCAAGCACTTTACCGATTGACCCACCTTCCCAGCTGTGTATTTCATTCTTTAAACGTTGATTTTATTTAGTGTGTGCATGTGTGTCTGTATGTATATATGTACACCACATGCTTACATGGAGTGGCTATGCTAAGCCTGAAGAGGACATCTTGAATTAGAGTGCCAGGAAGGGAAACCAAGTGCTCTGCAAGAGCAGCAAGTACTCATAGCCACTGAACCACCTTCTCAGAGCCCCTCAAGATAAAATTATTCATGCGTAAAAGAAGAGCACCTGCTTCTCGTTAACATGTAAATTTGCTTTTGTGATTAATAAATGGTACAATAATCTATATGGGCAAGACTTTTTTCAAAATAAAATTCTTTATGATTGTTTATCAGTAAATGTTTAACTTCAATACTTAAATACCTACATATGTAGAGTTGTATACATTTTTCTCATGTGAGCAAAGGTAGGGAATAAAGGTAGTGGAAAAAGCTTAAGAAGCCCAGAACTATGTAAGTGTCTCTGACTTCAGGGTCATTCCAACCATCAGCAACGTGGGGGACCTATGTCAGACAGCCATGAACTTACAGACATTTATTTTCTGTTGCCTGTGACTCTGATCTGAAATTCTAAGCAGGAAAATAGGGAAGTAGCCAAATATCCTTGCAAGTTGCTATATTTTTTTAAAAAAAAAATTTATTTATTATATATACTGTGTTCTGCCTGAATTTTATGCTGACAAGCCAGAAGAGGGCACCATATCTCTTTACAGATGGTTGTGAGCCATCATGTGGTTCCTGGGAATTGAACTCAGGACCTCAGGAAGAGCAATCAGTGCTCTTAACCTCTGAGCCATCTCTTCAGCACAAGCTGCTATATTTTGCATCCTTCTAGAAACATCCCATCAGGTGGAATGCTGTACAAACTGGAACCTGTTTTACAGGATGCAATAGATTGTTTGGAGTTAGACAACATTTAGATACCAAACTCAGCCTTCACTTCTTTAGCTAAGCAAATTTGGCAAGGTAGTCAACTTGTCAGACTCCATTTTCTCACTTCCAGAGCAGAGACAAGAACGAGCCAGGGTTGTTATAAATGTATTATAAATGATAATACATTTGAAAACTGGTATATTTTGTAATACTTGAAACTTAGTAACATTCGAGCACTGGCATCTACTAATCTACATCTGTCTTCACTTTTTATGTCCCGCTTACAAGCTATAAATACTCAAGGCAGTGGAAGTTTAGTTCAGATTCTATAAAAAAAATATTTGCAAGACTTTTCTGGATCTCAGACAATCACCATTTTCAAATAGTATCATGAAAAGTAAATGAAATAGATAATAATCATAATGTACTCGACATAGAGAATGTAATGTAGTCATCACACTGTATGTGGTCGCTTGCTTCAGTGTGGCTCACATTTAATATAAACTAGAGTATTACTGTTGACTAAGCAAAGATCCATTTACAGCTAGCATATCTGGAATACTAATGACCAATAGGCTGGGGCAGAAGAGGCCAGCCTGGCCTACATGGAGACACAGTGTCTCAAACACAAACAAGTAAATCTATTTATAACTCTACACTAAACATCTAGTTCCTCTAGTTCTAGCAAATGAGACTGATAAAAGTATGCCTCAGTTTTCTGGGAATGCTCTTGTTCTTCTGGGTCAAGGGGATAGAGAGTCCAGTTCTTTCCCATAACTGAAGTCACATTTGGGAAATGTGGAGAAACTATCTGGAGACCATGAGGTGTTTCGGGGAAACAGTGAAGTCAATGCTGCTTACTCATTTCTTGTTAGTCCAGAAAGTAATTGTTTTATTTGGAGCAATGAATGTGCATTGAGTTTTCCATTAATCTTTATGGAAACATCTCCATTTCACAGATAAGGAATAAAGAGCCATGTTAATAATGAGGTGAACGCATGTAAAAGTGTACTGCGTGTCCTATTCTGGAGGCCTCATGACCCATATCAATTAAATGAGACAGTTTGGTTCTGATCTACATGTTTACTTCCTTTTCCAGTTTTATACTTTTTTCGGCATATGAACTGGGTATCATCCTGGTTCTTCTATTTACATGAAATTACAGTTCACTCAAGGCACCATCCAGGGGAGTCAGTTTAGCATGTACTATGGACTCAGAGAAGGGTATAGGAATTTGAATTAAGTCCTAGATACTGTTACTGTGGAAACATAAATTAGCCTTTCCAAATTAGTGTCCTCATCTGTGAATGTACAGACAAATTGCCTGGATATTTAATCTGATCTGAGTTTTCTATATGAAGCAATTACTATATAGGAGCCCAGGATATAATTTCCATCAAATGTCACACTTATATCATTTGACTCTGAAAATTGATGAATATTTTCCTATAAAATAAAATCTTATGTCCTGATATGACTACCATTAACATATTTGTTCTATTTTATTGATCCTTATTCATAATATCAGTGTATATGTTTTTTAGTATACATGTTCTCTCATCCCAAAAATCCCTCCCAAAAAACCAAAAATTAGCCAATAAATTACATAAAAAACAACTGTTGTTTAATTTCTAATATAAGTATTTACTTACTTACGTGCTTCTTTATTTGGTCATCATACTTATGCAATAGTGTGATGACAAGAGAGTTTCACCTCAAAGATTCCATTAAAAGATGAAATCCATCAAGTTATCAGAACCCAATAAAACATATCACAGGGTACTTCAGGTCTTTGCTACAGCAGTAAATGTAATTTATGAGTTCCTGAATGACATTGTAGTAACCCACCACTTTCTTTCAGAAAGAGAAAGGACCACTCTACAGTAACTAGCCAACTCCTTGCCAACCATGCCCCTCTAGAGAGACTATCAACAGCAGCCATAATCTTTCCTGCATCCACGGGCCTCTTTCAACCTCAGTTTAATTTCTGTACAAAATAGATATGCCCACATATATGTATGCATATTGCTCACTTTTGGCATTCCTACAACAGAATACCTGACAGAGAAACTATAAGAGAAGAGAGATTTATTTGGGTTCACAACTTATAAGGTACAACCCATCATGGACAGGAAGACATGGTAGCTACAGTGGCTCCATCTGTGGTGAGAGAAGCTTGCAAGATGACATGTTAACTCCACGACACATCAGGAAGCGGAGACAGCAATTTCAGAACCAAGGCTGCGCTACAACTTATAAAGTTCACTTACATTGACCTAACTAGGCCAGCCAGGTTCCGCTTCCATAAGGTTTTACAACAACACCATCTGGGGACCAAGCATTCAAACACATAAGCCTGTGTGACATTTCATATTAAAACCATGATGATATGTTCCTAGTTGTTGTATACATATAACTAGATTTTTTTTTTGGTTTTTCGAGACAGGGTTTCTCTGTGGCTTTGGAGCCTGTCCTGGAACTAGCTCTTGTAGACCAGGCTGGTCTCGAACTCACAGAGATTCCACTGCCTCTGCCTCCTGAGTGCTGGGATAAAAGGCATGCGCCACCACCGCCCAGATTTATTTTTAAGGCAGTTCAAGAGCTGAAAGGTAATGAGCAAACAATTTTTAATTACTATGACTAAAAAGAATAATCAAATTCTTCATATAAATAGTTAATAAATAATGGTTTTTATTTCCAAGAGTTTGATTCTTTTTATATTGGAAGAAATTGGCTAATCCAAGGATATCAGAATATTGAGAATGGGGTTTGTTCTATACTCTTCTGATCTCTTCTTCAGAGAAATGCTTAGCTACTTCTGACATTCTCAGAACCTGGAGTCAGTATATATCTTATTAATGAGAGTTAAACATCACAAGCATGATTTCCAGCCCACCGAGTCTAGAAGCCACACAGCCAAACAATAATCCTTCACAAAGGCATTTTAGTACCTTCTTGAGTTTTTCTGGCCATACAGACAAGTACAATTAGAAGAGTGTCTGGAAATTTTAGGGTAGCAAGTGGCTTAAATACTGTTTGTTCTCTCTCTCTCTCTCTCTCTCTCTCTCTCTCTCTCTCTCTCTCTCTCTCTTTCTGACTATCAGTTACTTCTGTTGAAGACCAAGGACATTTTCCCATTTCTATCTTTTTGATGACAAGCTTAAAATTAGTATAATTTATTAAACTATTCTTAAAAATTTGATCCAAGCTATTAAATTCTATAATCTCCATGGGCAAATAATATCATTCGTGTCTAATCAATGCTCTTCATCTTTCCTGATATAATAACCACAGAGACCACTCCTACATGTGCTCCTGATTCTTGCTAACACAAACTGAGGTTATCCTTTCATCATTGGAGAATTATTAAAATCCATCCAGAGAAGGAAGCATATGTATTCATATTTGCTACACATTACTAGCTCACGCTTATTATGAGCATGGCTCTCGTGGGTAGTCATAAATGCCAACAGATTCGGCATTTCTTTGTGAAACAGCTCACTCTAGTACTAGTCAAATGTTTCATTTGAGAAGAGTAGTAGGATGCTAAGATAACCTCAGGTGGGGTTAGAAGACAAGATTCTGTATCCCATGGGTACTTGATACAGCTACTCTGCAGTGTTTAAGTCTTAAGCTTGGTTTTCAAACACTTCATTTTCAGTCACTGCAGGAAAGGATAAACCTCATTTAAAAAGATTCCTCATTCTCTAAATGTTAGGCTTCCATAACCTTGTATCTGTCCCTTTCATCACATATTATATCCAGAGTCATCAGAAAAAGGACAGGTGATATACAATCATTAGAATTGTCACTGTTAACACAGGTCCAAGGGCATAGCACACTACTTCTACATCTCATCTTATGACTAATCACACATAGGCCTAGGCCATACAAGGAAAATGTGGGTAATAATAAGATCTCTCTAAGTCACATGTCACTAAAATCCTGTTTCCCCTCTAAACACTTTATCTGTTCGTTCCTCAAAAGTGTTAAAGTCTCCACTCATATTTTCTGATCCATCCTTCTTACCATCCACTTTGTTAACCAGGTTCCTAGCAGGAAAGTGATTTCACATATAATCTGGGGAACTCATGAACATTTGGTAGAGGGACATTTAAGAAGGACGGGGTACGATACAAATGATGAAGGAATATATAATAACTACAGTCCAGCCACAGTTGGAAAGCACTGTCTCCTCTGGGCCGATAGAGGCAGGGAAAGAATGGTCAGATGAGCATGGAACTTGGAAGAAGGTATTGAGGCTGTTCCAGTTTTTTTTGCTATCTCAGTGATAAAACTCCCTAACCAAAATACAACGTAAGGGAGAATGCATTTATGTAGCTCACAATTTCAGGTCACCATCCATCTTGGAAGAAAGTCAAGGCAGGCACTTAAGGCTACTACATCCACAGTCAAATGCAGAAGTGAATAACCATGCCCATGCTGCCTCTGTTTTTCTAGTTATCTTTCTTCTATCTTAAATGGTCTGGGATTCTTGTACTCAGTGGTCTGGGCCTTCCTACACAAATGAACACTCAAGACAATACCCCACAGACATGCCAACAGGTCAACTTGAACTAAATTACTCTTCAACTGAAATTTTCTTCTCATACAATGCTAGGTTGTGGCACGCTGACATATGAAAGTAACAAGGACAACAACCAATCCCAGGGAGAGTTAAGTGTGAAAGAACCTTGAACTCATTCTCCAGTTATCTGAATGTTAATAAAGCAAAGAAAAAGTATCCTCCACTGCACCTGATCCTAGTAGAAAAGGTATTTCAGTTAGGGCCCTAAGTTAAAAATCGGGGTTCAGATTTCATTCTGGGAACCCACTTAAAATTTTTACGTAAAGAAATAATTTGGAAACTAATGGGATGGCTCAGCAGATAAAGGCACTTCATATCAAGTCTCATAAGCAGAATTCCATCCTGAATTTCCACATAATAGAAGGAGAGCACCAAATCCAACAAGTTTTCCTTTAACATCCACTAGCATTCTATGACACACATAGATGTACACACATATACAAAAATTAAACAATAGATTTTAAGCACATTGGGGGTGTGTGCATGTGTGTGTATGTGTGTACATGTGTGCAGGTGCCCATGGAGGTAAGAGTTGTAGGATCCTTAGAGCTGGAGCTAGAGACAATTGAGAGCCACCTCCCATGGATGCAGGAATGAAATTCCAGTTCTCTGCAATAGTATGTGCATCTCTCTAAGCCCTAAATATTTTCAAAATAAAGAATATGCAATTCAAATGGTTATTTAAATATATTTTATAAATACTCTGTATGGAAAATATGGATTAGAAAACCTCAAGAGAATATAGAAAGATGAATTTAGGGTTTATTGCCAGTTGTATAGCCAAGAGATGGCAGAAATATAGTAAGAAGGTGGCAGTCTTGAGGAATATAAACAGTATGGCTTCAGGCATATTTGGAGGTTGATTCAAGAAGATTTAGCAGCAGGTGTAATATTGAAAGTAGGGGACAATAAGATGTTATATATGAATCCGAGGTTTATAAACTTGCTAACAGACTACATTGTGTTAGAATTTACTGAGATCTGTTCAGTATACGGTAAGAATTAAGTTTGAGAAAAGTCCCTGAAGAGAAAAAGGGGGAAAATGTAATGTGTAAAAAGTCACATAGCCGCATGATTTTCTAAGAACAAAGCACATTTTATGATTGTCTATTTCAGCATTTTAGATTCTAACCACAAATAGAAAAGTCAGCTTTATGGCTAGATTCTGTCACTGGCAAATGGGAGCTTTCAGAGATGTCTGCTCACCTCTTCCAAATAGATGGCATTAGTAACCAAAGGTAATAAAGTATTTGTGACAACTGAATTGGATATTGATTTTGTTCTATTTTTTCCTCTGGATAACTTTCTAAGAAATATTCATAAGAAGCTAGGTTCCAGGCCTAATCAATTGAAAATAACAACCAAATCAATTAATTGTTAACTAGCCACTTTCCAATATTTCTTGCTTCTGCCTTCGTTTGGAATTAGTTTATATATCCCACATCAGTCAAAATTTTATTAGCTGTTTCTGATATCATATACTCCCTGAAATTCTGAGAGAGAGAGAGAGAGAGATATTATCATCTCTTCCCAAGATATTTAAATATTTAACTTAGTTTTAATAATAGTGGCTAATTATACATTTATGCAAGAATATTGAAGTTTTCCCTCTTCCACACTAATCACACTGTAATAACATCAGACAATGTAATGCACACATAATATTCCACTCACTACTATTTCTATACTGGTTCCTTCTTAATTTTGACAAATGCTTTTCTAGGACCTTACCAGATGATCTTAATAACTGTGGTGCCAAAAGAAATAGATCTTCCTTCAGATTGTCAGTGATGTTCTTCAGTGTTATTGAGAAATAATGAGGAGGGATTGTTGTAAAGGGATACTTGTGGACCCTGGCCAGGGAAGCAGGTAGGATAACTGTACATCTTCGCCTTTCCCTCTTCTGCTAAGCCAATGTCCCCAGCTTGGTAGCAGAATACCTACTGCAACCTTGCCTTCTCCTTTGCCCCCACCTCTCACTGACCACTGAGACCTTCTCATCCAAACTTCACGTCTTCCACTCATCCTAAGATCCCAACCCCCAATGTAAGCATGCATTGCCCATGAGCCTATTGGCCACTCCAACTAGTAAAGCAGGTGGGCTTACTGCATGCAGATCCTCACCTTTCCCTCCTCTTTTCCAAATCCAACCTCCCTGTCTCATCCCCTGCTCTGTAGCAGACCATCTGCAGTGGTCCCTACCTCTCTGCCCCCACCTCCAGTGGACCACATGGTTCTTCTCCTCTAACCTTCTTCCCATGTGTCTTGCCATCACAGTTCTCACCTTCAGCAGGTATTCCCTGGGAATCTGCCAGTCAAACCTCCCAGAGAAGCAAGTAGGCCAGTGAAGCAGGAAGGTGAGCTTGAGAGATTCACTTTCACTTATCTCTTCCAAATCCAGTACCTGTCTCATTCCTTGCTGTGTATCAGAATACCTGTTTTGCCTCACTACACTCTGCACCAATCCCAGTTACTGAGCAGATCCTCCAGAACACCATGCTCTCCCTCCTCCCTCCATCTGTAGATCCCATGGCCACCCGTCTTCAGGCCCATCTTTATTCCTATCACCTCTCAATACTAGAAACAAGATTCCAAAAGAGTTACCTACCAGGTAAATAATAACCACTAAAACCCCCTAAAAACCAGAGAGGACAACAGAAAACAAGGAATAAAACACCCCATCCAACAAATACCAGCTATCAGTACCTACAATTACAATCTTCCCAGATTACATCTTCTCAGATGCCTAGATGACAGCATAAAAATGCAGTTGATAACATCCAGGACAATATGTCTCTACTAGGGCCCAGCAACTCTACCACAGTAAACCCTGAGAATTGCAACACAGATTATGAATATGATAGAGGTCCTCAAAGGAAAAATGAATAA
>JAQHUG010000213.1:2605934-2635126 GCA_028555095.1 Dicrostonyx torquatus | reverse complement strand
TATTTCTGTACTTTAATAAGAATTTAACATCTACAAAAGTGGAATTCATATACAGATGACTATACTCGATATCTGGCAATTACATGATCTTGTCATCAGTTTCATCACCAACATCACTATCATTGCACTCATCATCATAATCACTTTTATTTCACTTATTTCCCATGACATTTATAAATGTAAATACAAAGTCAAGAACTGCATAACTGAATTTATTTAAAGTTTCTTTAAGCCTAACTTTTTGATAGCAGATATTCTATTAAATGAAAAGTGCGTATAGTGTTTACAATGTGTTCTTCCCACTAAAGGCCTGAGTCAGGAGAAACTTTCAGAAGTGTTTGACAAGCTGTTTGTGTTTGAAGGCTTTATTTTAATTATGCTGAACAACCAAGAGAATTGAAATAGGGTGCTGTAAAGATAAGCATTTTTTGCAAGTTCCCAAACACAATACAGGTTTAATGTGTCCAACTTTTTATACCAGTAGTAGGAAGAAAACAAAATGACCTAAACAAGTACTTTCAATAGCAAATGGACGCTTTCTGACAGTAATTGGCAGCCAGACAATTGCTCTTGTTTATTTGTACTGAATTTATAGAATTACTTTTAAAAGTGAGATTTTCATTCTTTAGCTGAAAATAGGATTGTTTGGTGGATACGGAGGAGTGCCAGATGCTGGTAGTGCGGTGGGCTGCGGACTAGTTCTCAGCCATGAGCTCTTTCTGGTTACATCTTATTCTCCCACCTTCCAGCCTCACTTGTATATCATTGCTCCTTTTTACCGAAGCTGATGAGCAAAGGTGCCTTTTAAACCCATGGAATAGGTTTGCATTTTAGCAGGAAAGAAACCACTATCAAGAAGGGCAGGTAAAAAAACCAAGATTAAAAATGGAAACTCTAGATGTTTCTTTACACTCTGAACAAAAGTTCATAACCAATATACGGTCCCAATGCTGAGATGGTGAAGTACACATTAGTCTCCATCCCTAAACAAGAAGCTCTCTCTAATTGGCAACTGCTGGTAAAAGAAAATTTAGTTTATCCAGTGGAGTCTCACCGGGTATACAAACCACACGTAAGGTTAAGTCTCATACCCGGCAGCAGACGGTCAACACAAAACAAAGCCATCGGTGTTTTTGCAAATTATTTTTGTTTGATGTTGCTTTGTTTGGGTATGTTTTATGTTACTGGTCTTTTGTTGTACACTATGACTTCAGATTTTCTGTTTTCATGGTGTGTGTGTGAGACAGAGTGTGTGTTTGCTGTGTCTTTTCTATGTTTTGTTTTGTTGTTATCCTGATGTACTTGGGATTTTTATTTATTTACATGTTGTTACCTAAAGAAAGAGAAAAAGAAGATGTAAGGTTGGGCAATAATGGCACACGCTTTTAATCCCAGAACTCACTCAGGAGGAAGAGGCAAGCAGATCTCTGAGTTCTAGGCCAGCCGAGTCTACAGAGTGAGTTCCAGGACAGCCAGGGCTACTCAAAGAAACCCTGTCTTAAAACAAAAAAAGAAAGAAAAAGAAAAAAGGAAGGAGGAAGGAAAGAGGGAGGGGGGGAGGGAGGGAAGGTACGAAGGAGACAGAAAGGAAAGAAAGATGTGAAGCTGGATGGGTAGAGAGGTGGAGAAGATCTGAGAGATGAAGGAGAGAAAACTATAATCAGAATATATTGCACAAATTTTTAATTTAAAAACAATAACAATAAAATGAAAGGAATAAGAAGAAGGACAACTTTAAAGGTGGTGTCCTCTGCACGAACGTTATGAGCTTTAAATTCACGACTGGTCGGCTGCAGGAGTCTGTTCATTCAAATCTCAAATCTCATTTCCTTTCTGATAAGAGCATGGATAATTCAGACACTGCTGCTAAGAAGGGTAGATCCTGGGTTTGAATGTCCTATAAAATTTAGATAAGAATATTTCTACAAAATTACATTATAAGTGACCCTTGCAGGAACATTAATGTAAAATTGCTTCTATTTTCACTTTATAGTCAAACAGGAATTTGGCCCTAATCGCCCCCTCCGTGTGTGTGTGTGTGTGTGTGTGTGTATCTGTCTCTTTCCCTTCCAGTAAGTCTAAATATGTCCCCCTAACTTTTCTTCCCAAATGTTTACACTGGCTTTCTTTTCCCGGGTGTTTATCTAACCCCTTTGGGAGCAGAAAAGTATCTGCCCTCTCTCATAATCACATGTTTGCATATCTTCTTGCTAATTTCATACAAAAAAAAAAACCCACAAGGAATGGGTGAACCAAGTGGTTCTATCAGTTCCCCAACCACAGAGAGGTAAGTTTGGCTGTTTTGAGATGGTTCTAAGACAAGCAAATAAAGGCAGGGAAACAGTCTATCCCAGTGTTGACTTCAGAAGATGAAGAATTCACACCTTGCTAAAAGCTTTTGTGAGATGGGCAGTTTAGCTGTCCTTCTCAGGCACAGTAAGTGGCAATCATGCACACATTAGTCCCTGCTGCAGCCAGATGATCACTTACAACCCGCGTTCATGCTAAGTTACGCCTCCTACACATTCATAAGATATTAGAAATACCAAAAAAGTAGGCACCAAACAAAAAATGGAGAAGTGAGAATAGTATAAATTAGACAAATTAGTACAGAGAAGCCATGTACACTAGTGCATTACTATAATCCCAGAACATGGGAAGTGAAGATATTAATATTTGGAATTCAAGGCTAGTCTTGGCTAAGTAGAAAGTCTAAAGTCATCGTAAACTGATACCCCACAAACAAAAAGAGATGATCATACTAGCCAATATTATTAACAAACTACTTTTATTTTGAAACAAATTACTTTTGTGCTTAAGCAAGACAACTAAATACAATAAAAATTTTGGACATTCAAATTCATTGAAAATGAGTTTAAGCATCTTTTTCTCTATCCGGCACTTTCACATGCAACCAGAAAGCTTTACTAGGAAGCCTAACAGCATCTCCCTTATCGCTTAGTTTCTTACATCGCAGAAGTGTATACTCCCATTGATTTCAAATCATTTATTTCAGACTAACAATGAGCTGACAAACAGTAAGTGCTGAAAAGGTTGACATGGTAAGAGCCTCATTCAATATTTGTTTTTATTATTATCTCCATATTGTCTTACTAAATAGATTACTTATGAATATGGTAATGAATAATTTGGACTCATCCTTTGCTTTGTTAAACAAAGCATCGGAAGCCACCTCGGGGGGGAATCTCTGATTTGAGTCTCAGCTTTAGAATGTATCTGCCAGTGAATACAACTTAGACCTCAAGTTACCTCCAAACCTCTGAACTGAAATCTCATCAACAATTTTGTCCCTGCCTTGAGAGAGAAAGAGGCCACCTTCTGAGAAAACAATCGTAAATGCTTGAGCAAATAATTGCTGCTGGGTAATGCTGCAGCATGCTCCCTGATCTCAGGGATTATGCCTCGGAGATAACATCTGAACTGATGCATGAGCCCAAATCCGGAAACGCTAGCATAAAGCATAATGTGTGCCATCTACTTCCTAGGAAAAATAAATGAAGTAAAAATAAAGATAAACACAGCCCAAGAGCAGCTCCCAGCTTCCTTACCAAGAGCCATTTGGGATGAACACTGCAAAGACATGGGGCACAACTCCTTGGAGCAAGCCCATGGGAAACACACACTCAATCCTGTTACAGACCAGAGGCTGCTGACCATCCCTGCTTACTTATTCCAGTTTCCCTTCATTGCTGCAATGAAACACTCTGACCAGAAGCAATTTGGAGAAGAAATAGTTTATTTGGTTTATACTTTCGTGTCATAACACCACCAGTTAAGAAAGCCAAGGCAGGAAATCAAGGCAAAACCTGTAGAAGAATGCAGCTTGCTGTCTTTCTTATATGGCCCAGGCAAACCTGCCTAGCTATGGTGCCTCCTACTGTGGGCTACACCCCCACATGCCAATCACAAATCTAGACAGTTCTTCACAAACATGGCCACTGTCTGTAATCTCTCAGATGGCTCTAGGCTATATCAAGTTGACAAAAGGAAGCTAAGTAGGACACTGCACTTCCTCCTGCTCCTTCTTTTCCAAAGAAAAAGAGTATAGTGATGTGGGACAATGGTCTATATTCTGTCAATTATGTTTTAAATAAACACTGATTGGCCAGTAGCCAGGCAGGAAGTATAGGTGGGACAACAAGACAGGAAGTAGAGGCAGGTCAATGAGAACAGGAGAATGCTGGGAAGAAGGAAGCCCATTCCTCTGCAATTTTGGCTCAGCCACAGAAGAAGCAAGATGTGACTGCCTCGCTGAAAAAGGTGCCAAGCCATGTGGCTAGCATAGACAAGAATAATGGGTTAATATAAGTTATAAGAGTTAATAAGAAGCCTGAGCTCATGGGCCAATCAGTTTATAACTAATGTAGATTTCTGTGTGATGTTTTTGGGACTTAATGATTGCAGGAACCAGGCAGGACAGAAAACCTCAGACAACAGTATAGTAAGAGTATGAAGGATATAATAAATTCTACTTAAATCTAGCATCCATTATTGCTTGGCTTCTTCCTAGGTCAGCTGGATAAACTATGTGTTTACCCATACATATTAGTCATTTAGATTGCTACTTATACTGCAACCTTATAATCTGGGGATGTGATCAACACTATAAATTTATTTATTTTCACAATTCTGTGATCTCAGAGGTGCAAAATCAAACCACCAGTGACATAATGCCTGGTGAGTGTGTTATGCCTCAGAGATAGCACCTTCTCTCGGGTGCCATCTACAAGCTGTGAGAGCCCCAGGGCAGCTTCCAGGGACCTCTTTTAAATGACATTAGTCTCCTTTGTGAAGACTGCCCTCCAGACTAACCGCCAGCAAATTCCTTGCTGCTTAATCTCACCATTCTGTGGAAGAGGGTTTCAACATGTGGATTTAAAAGGGACACAAACAGTAGGTCACAGAACTCCATCCATTACCAAGCTGGCTTCCAGGCAAGAGGTGAAGGTATCTACTGCTTTGGAGTCTGCCTCTAGTGCTTAAGGTTTTCTGTACTCTATGAAAAAAAACTACCAGTCTGTGTCCATTTTGGACCATACATGTGGAGTAAAGAGGTGATACAGTGACTACAGTGACTTCCTATGGTGATTGGGTATGATCTGTCCAAACCTGAGCGTAGCTGTGGTATACACACACACACACACACACACACACACACACACACACACACACACACACACACACACACACACACGAGAAGAGAAAAAAATGTATCACTTGGTTCTTTTTCCTGTCATTTCCAACTCTTCTTTATAATTATGTGATTTTACACAATAAATTACAGAAATGACTTCTTCCTTGACTCTGAATTCATTCCTTTGGAACTAAATTTTTACCTCATCCTCTCAAGAAGCAGATTTACTCTGATTCCTTTAAATTAATACCTACCTGGTAATCTACCTTGGCCTGTAGAATGTAGCCAAAAAAAAGCAATAAGTCACAATCACTCTAAATGTAGACCTCAAGAAATTTTGTATCTCTTCACTCTTCTCTTTGGAACCCTACCCAGACAAAACAGAACAAAGTCCTGGCTAGTTCACTAGAAGATGAGATACTATACGGTACAGAAATGGACCATAGCAGCTAAAGTTATTCCAGTGAGAAGTCAACCCATCATGTGACACCCAAGTCAGCACAGTAAAGACTAGAAGAGGCTCCCAACTAGTGCTTGCCCTGCAAGACCATGAAACACTCTGACACTGTTGTTAAAGGCACTGATATCTGGGCAGCTTTGCTATAGGCAAAAGCTAGTTCATGGATGGTTTCTTTGAAATGCTGACCTGGATCTGAGCCCTGTGAACTAAGAAAATGTGTGTTGTCATACCCTCTTCTCTGGTGGCAAGTGTCAGGGAAACAAGTGATACAGGACAAAGGCTGAAAAGTGAGGTTAACAAGTTATGTGGTCTATTGTCTAACAGAAACCCCCAAATTGTGTGTGTGTGTGTGTGTGTCTGTAAAAAGTATATGTTAACAGAGTGGGGAAAGGAATGTCATGGATTTCTGATACTCAAGGTAAACAACCTGCTGGCACCAGTGAGAAGTGACTGCTCATCTTCTGAGAGCAGACGAAGTCTGTCTCCATTTCCTCTCCTTGCTGCTCCTGCGAGTCTAATGAGGAGCACCACAGTCAGACAGAGAAGCTGCCAGTGATGGTCAAATGTCTTCAGCTTCTAATTGGCCACTTGCTCGTCAGAGCTGCTCTCATAGGAAAGTGATGGCTGAGCCCAGGACGGCTGCCTCTTTTCACATTGTGTGACTTGACACCCACCAGCATGAAAGTCACCCTCACAGACGCTGAGCAAAAGCTCTCAACCTAAAAGAGACATGGATGTTTTCACTGGCCTCTGCAATCGCCTGTCAAATTGGAGAGAACACCAGGGAGACAAAGAGAAAGAGCCTGCCTGCCAGAGCACAATCAAATCCACTCTGCTTATTTACTAACAGAGATGTCAGGGTCCTTTCACACCTACAGTTTAACATGCTGATAATATCAAAAAGAGAAGACTGAGATTTTATTTTCTTTTACCTTTTCTTTGCCTACTAGGATGCCATCATGGAACTTAGGACTCAGGAAGATGAAGGCATGGCCTGTTGACACGTCATTCTTTGTAAAAAAAAAAAAAAAAAAAAAAAAATCACACTGAAGAGATGTGCTAGGTATGCCTAGCTGTTACTGGTGCCTAGTTCACAGCACTGATAGCAAACTTTTTGCGCGCACATACACACACACACACACACACACACAAAAAAAAGTTAGCAGATGAAAGGATTTAGCTTTCACAGTACATAATAATATTGTCTCTTAGCATCTTTCAACACCAGCTCCCGTGATTTAGAACACACCGTGCTAGCACATTCCCACATGTACAGGCCTCTTATTACAGCTCTCAAACCAAGCAACCAGAAGTAGGGTAGCTGAATTTAAATATTGTCACAGCCATGACGAGCTTGCAGGTAGAGACACCTCCTGTGTTTGTTTAAGATTTAACTGACTTCCACATTCAAAACCCTACGTTTGGGGGAAGGTGAAGATAAAATACAGAATCCTGGGCCCTTGGCAACTGTCATTTCTACATTTCTGATTAGCTACTCGTGCTTACGCAAGGTCTCACAAAGATTCTGCCTTCATAAGCCAGATGCAATTCATTGTATCGATAACTGCGACTTGAAAATTCTTCAGACATGAACATGTTAGAGCTAAAAGTTTCTGTCTGTGTTTTGACTTTTTAAAAATACAATACCTATGCTTGTGAGATAATTCAAACCTAGAGAAGATAAAACTCTTGTTCTCTACGAAGTGTGTACTTGATACCTCACAGGCAGACGAACACATAGAAAAGCTTATTTTTTTCTTCCCCTCTCAATAAGGGAACTCCCAGACACTTAGCAGCTGAAACAAATTGGCAGGTGCTATTGGGAAAATGAACTGGGATTTCACTGTCCCTAGTGAGAAGATAATTCCTCCAGGAGTACTTCGGTGTCTTTTTCAGAGTTGATGGAAAAGTATACTTGACAGATTTCGCCATAAAAGGCCTTAAAGATGTGATGAGCAAAGGGGCAGCAAGACAAAGGGAGACCGTCCCCCAGGGAGATGGTCTTGAAAAAATATAGTGGTACTCACTCTGCAGAGTTTCGTGATGTTCAAGGAAATACCACAGTGGATGGAAGCTGAGGAAAAGTAAGAAATTCTGAGTCCATGACAGTGTCAAGTGTCCCAGCCTCCTTCACCCTGTCAAGCTGTCTCAAGTGTGTTTATTGCACAGTTAATGCTTTTCTTTCTTTGAAAGTGAATAATCATTAGAAAACGTTGCTACATCGGGCATGAAGAGATAGTTCACTCATTCAAGAGATTGCTGTTTGAGCATAAAGCCCAGAGCTTGACCCTGGGCACCCACCTCAAAGAGCCAGGCATGGTGCTTGCGATCCTAGCGCTGGGAGTGCAAAGAGAGGCAGAGAGAGGCAGAGACCACTAGGATCTTTGGCCTGCCAGCTTAGCTTAGTGACAAGTTCCAGGCCACATAGAGGACCCATAGCAGCAAGCAAAAATAAATAATAGTAACAACAACAGGTCTCGTGGTATAGGACACCTGACAGATAACACTCAAGGTTGACCTCTCTCCTCTAGGGATATGCAGCTCCCACACACATGCACACATTCACAAACATAGCCATACACACACACACACACACACACACACACACACACACACACTCACATACACACACACACACTCACACAGAAGCGTTGCTATTTTTATTAGTCTTCAACAGAAATTTGAAGGTGTGTGCACGTCTTCAAACCAAGCACCTGTGTTCCTTTTCTCTTGGCTGTGGTCTTTCTCAGAAGCCTCCTGATCACTGTCTTAGTTCTCGTCCTGGCTTGAATACATTACTCTGTTCTTGTGAGACCTCTTCCCCATGCTAAATAAATAAATAAATAAATACATACAATAAAAATCTACGGTTGGCATATTAATGTCTATGGTACTGTGGAAAAAAAACACTATATACTGTAATTTTTATTACTCCCAACCTTAAAATACTAGAAATATTAACGTCCTCTGATTTTAGCTAATCCAATCAGTAGATCATCTTGTGTTTCCCTCTTTAATTTAGCATGAGGCTTCTCTTGTTCTGATTTGATCTCCTGATAGTTGCTAATCTTCTAACAGAGGAGAATAAATTAATTCAGTCAATTGCCTTCTGGTGATCTGGGGCTCTTGCATGCTAAGCTTTATTGGTAGGCTGCTCTGTCCTCAACCTGAGTGAGTCCATTTCTCCCTTTGTACAAACCATGGGCTCCATCTCTTCATCAGCACCAGCTCCTGGCAAACAGCCTCTCTCCTCCCTCACCATGATCAAATTAAAGTGTGTATCAAAGCCAAACCTAAATATTGTAAAATATCATCAAAAATCTAATCCATCTCTATTTTTATGGTTGCTGCTAAACTGTGAATTTTGTTTTTAACTGATGGATGCCATCCTGTGGGGAATGTTGGTAATACTGAGCCATTGCTGACTCTTGAGTCTGCTCTGATTCAATTAGTAGTAAGGAAAAGTGCATTTTACAGTCCACTAGCTGTGGCATGGAACTACAATAAAGCCGGGATGGGCCCTAGTTGTATCCCCACTCCCATTAGCAAGAACAGTTACATCAGTTACTGAAAGAGTGCGAGCACATTCAGGAAGGCAAGTGGCTTTTGTTCCATGGCTGAGTGTGTTTTCTGCTACACCAGTAACAACTCATATCTACAACATTCTTCTGAGGGGTCTGCATGACGATTTTGTTCCCGCAAGGAGCAGGATGCGGGGAAAATATGTGGTGTTATAGCTTGGTGAGGTAAGAACTCAATTCTGTTTTATAACTGAGCTTACTGCCCACCTCGCCAAATGAATCAACCTGATTAGCTGTCGACTAAAAACCACTGAGACCCCACCACAGCACGGTCACCTTTACACTCAACAGCCCAGGAAAATTACAATTTCAAGGTGGGGGGAGAGGGGAGGAGAAGAAGACATTTAAGTCACTTATTTTAAAATAGCAAATCTAGTCATTGTCGGGAGTGTTGCTTAACACAATTTCATGCCCCCTCAGCCTTGCTGAGCCGATTCTCTTTGCAGTCTTTGCACTGGGGGAAAGTGACTGATTAAAGTTGGCAGCGTCACCCCAGGTAGCTGCAGGTAAGCTCCCGAAATACTCCACAGGTCTGTTAGCCTCGAGATGCTACCAAGGGAAAGTGATGAGCTATAAGTGGCTCCCTTTGTACAAACCATGGGCTAGATTGATTTGAGAACTGTTATATTCATTCTGTGATTAGAACCGAGAAAAGAAAAGGATATCTCTTTTCGTGAGAATAGCCAGACTTGTCCAACAGTGTTTCACCACAGGAGTAAATAATCTGTTAATTATGCCTAGATCGTGAGTTTTCACTCATTTCTATAGCCTGGAATACTACCTGAGTGATGCTATTACCACAGATGGTGGGTGCTTCCTTGGACAGTTGACATGTGAAGTCTTCCTCCATTTCTACTCATCCGTGGTGAGTAAGCCTGCAAAGCAGGGAAAGCGTCAAGCCTGGAATCATTCATGGAAGTGAAGACTCCTGTCCTTCTTAGACATGTAACCATTGAAAACTGAGAGGGAGCAAGATTCCCAGAGAACACTGTCCCTGTTGGTGGTAGACTAACTGTAGCAGAGATTTAAAATATTAAACTGATTTCAAATGTTATCAGCTTTTCTAATAATGAAGATAAATCAAAGATTAGTGAAGAAGCTTGCCAAAATTCGGCCACCTTTCACACATAAGAGATGGAGAGAAATTCTGAGAAAAAAAAAAAACATGAGCAAAAGTATCAGAAAGAGGCACCAGCTACCACATGCATTGTTTTCCTACCATCTGTGGTAAAAAGAGCGTTGTTTTTCCAGCTTCATGGAGTGAATACCCAGAGCTAGAGCATCCTCTGTTGGGGGAGGAGCAGAGTGGCTGTCCTGCACGTTGTGAGATGCTGGGTAACATCAGCGGCTTCTACCAAGGATTATCTTGCTTTTGATTATAACTCTTGTGAGAGTCAATGGTTGAGAATTTATTTATATTTAGGAGACAGTTCTCAACAGGAATGAAGTATGCAACTTATTTTTATCCAGAATATTTTTACAACTTTGTTGTACACTATTCACTTGACGTTTTCTGAATTTTACTCAATTTTTTCCGATCAAATTAAAATTGTAAAGCAGAAGTCAGGATAACCAGTCTTCCATATCACAACCTCCCAGCCCATTTCACCACTCATGATATCTGGGGAATGTCTTGGGAACCCCTGACTCCACAGGAATGTGGAACTACAGAGGCTGATGCACATAACAGTCCTCAGGTGGCACTTGGTACCAGGACCACACATTCCACATCCTAGGGCAGTCTGAGTTGGCCCTTTGCTACTTCAGGTTTTTTAAGAACTCTAAATACTAAATATTTAAGAAATTCCATTTCAGGGCTGTAGAAAACTGTTAAGACTATGTGACTAACAGCTGAATACTTTGCTTAACTCCATGTTCAAAGTGGAAGGAGTTGCTGACCACACCCAGGGAAGCTTCTCAGATACATCAAGCAAATCTGTTAATGTGTGATGAAGAAATCTAGCTCCTGGGGTCCTAATGTAAACCTGATTTATGGTTCATTATTCTCGTCATCTGAGATATCCATTTCTTTTCTCGGTTCTACTCACAGAATGAATATAGCAGGTCTCAAATCAATCTAGATGGACTATATAACTCAGGTACATTCTCTAACCAGTGATAGTGACTGCCGGGATAAAACATATTGACCAGTGCAAGGCAATCAGTGGCTTGCTTCTCTGGATGATGATAGAGTAGGTAAGACAAGAATAGCACAGGCTGGCAAGATGGCTCAGAAGGGAAAGGTGTTTGCCATCAAGCCTGATTGTAGGTAGACTCTTCTTTCCTGCCCACCAGTTTCCAAATAACCAAACACACAAACTCAATATTAATTATAAATGCTCAGGCAATAGCTTAGACTTGTTACTAACTAGCTCGTACAACTTAAATTAGCCCATATTTTTTATCAAAGTTCTATCACGTGGCTCACAGCTTGTTACCTCATTTTTTACACTGGATCAAAACTCCCCAGCCTCCACCTTCTTCCCAGCATCCTCCTAGTCTGACTCTCCCACACAAATCTCTTCCTGCCCAGCTATAGGCCAGCACTTTATTAACCAATAAGAAAAATACACATTTACAGTGGATAAAAAGATTGTTCCACAGAACCTGAAGACCATAGTTCAATCACTGGAACCCAAATGGTGGAAGAAGAGAACTGATTCCTCCAAGTTGTCCTCTTCCATCCATACTTGTGCCATGGCATGCACAGGTAAACACACACAAATAAATAATAAAAACGTGATAATTCCTTAAAGCTATGGACAGAGCTATGAGAAAAGTTTGGTCACATTTAGATGACAAGGGTGAGGAAGAAGTACAGAGGTGTTAACAATACTAATGTTACTACTGTTTAATGGTTACATTATAAAATCTGTAACTGAAAAGCAAAAGTTATCCATTTTGATATTGACAAAAAAATTGCAGGATGGCTTTTTAAATTAATAAAATCTTTAAAAATAAATATCAATCAACTTACGATATCAGTTCATAGTGTGCAATCAACTCCTCAACGTCTAGTGTGCTACATGGACTCAAACATTAACTCCACTGACTTGAGACCCTCTCTGCACAGAAGGCTCTGCTCTACTGTACCTCTCAGTCCTCACCTGCATCCCCACCACTGGCCCCTACTTTGGGCCCTTTAGTTTCATGAGTACACTTCCAAAAGCATCCGCAGGATTCTTGCTCATATGATGAAATGAAATATAAATATTCCCGCCTGAAGTGTGTTCAGAAAAGCAAACTCCCTCTTAGGGAGAATTATTTAACAGACAATTTCCATGAAGGTAAGTACACAGCACAGTAAAAAGCTTTAGAGATTGGGAAAAGGCTAAAGTTAAGCTGAGCTCCCTGGAGGATTGTTGGAGGCTTTTATTTTAAATATGCTAAAATGTTAGGGCATTATCTTTCTAATAAGATGAGATCAAAGAAGAGTCAACAAACAGAACTCAGGAAATAGATGCAGTTTCAGAGTTCAAAAGTTCAATAGCAGTGCCTGCTGGCTTCCTGCTGGCTTCTGCTAGGGTTGTCAAAATGTTCAAGATTTTCTGGAGAGCTTAAAGAGAAGGTATACGGATTTCATTGACAACGTCTAAGCCTAAATGCTCCATTTAGCTTCCACATGGGCTGTGCTCCAAGAGTTCAGGTTGGGAGCTGTGTATTTAAGACTCAGTTTGCATTTATTTTCTCTAGGGACAACTAGTCAGCTAAGCAGCTGAAGTGAAGTTCCGTCCTAACAGTGCTATGAAACTTAAATTCCTTGCTATAATGACCCCATGAGAAAGAACAAGCATCCCAAATCCCAGGCTAGAATGGCAGAGATATACTTCCCATCAACAGAAAGATACTTTGATCTCAAGGCCCAGGACCATGGGTTTAAATTGTGTTATGATTTGAATATAAGATAGGTTCGTGTGTTGAAGTGTGGGGAGCCGTGCCCACTATTCTCCATTACAAGATGGCGCCCATATCCTGTGTTCCCAAGTAATAAACAGATGCATTGCGCATACGCGAAGGGTTTTTCCACCTCGTCCCATCCCTCCTATCCCATGGCGTCATCTCGTGCGATGGGTTGCAGCCAATCAGGGGCTGACACGTCCTAGGCGAGGAGAAGCCTCTATTTAAGGGAAGGGTTCCCCCGCCTCTGGGTCTGCGCTCTGGAAGCTTATGCTCCTCCCTCTCAAGAAGCATTAAAGCATACTGCAGAAGGATCCTTGTGTGCCGCGTCGTTCTTGCTGGCGAGATGGTCGCGTGGAACATTGAAGGCCTCGTTCCCAGCTACTGTCACTATTTAGGACAGAGGTAGAAACTTCAGAAAGTAGACCCTAGCTAGAGGAAGTTGTTCCCTGAATGTCCTTTGAAGATTGTACTAGAATCCCCCCTGTAGTGGCTACTCATAATTGTTAACTTGACTACATTTGGAAGTAACTAAAATCCAAAACTGGAGGGCACTCCTGTAAGGGCCATTTGCTTAATCTAAGGTAGAAGGATCTACTTCTAATCCAGAGATTCAACATAGGAAGACACACCTATAATCCAGATCTTTAGAGCTGGGAAAGACATGTCTTTAATCCAGATCTTGAGATGGAAAGACACACCTTTAATCTGGGCCATACTTTCTGCTGGAAGTCTACATAAGGGCATGGAAGAGGAAAGTTTTTTGCCTGCTTGGCCATGCCTTGCTAACAAGGCTGTTCCTCTCCTGGCATTAGAGCCTACTTCTTTGGAATTCCAATGTATACTGTAGCTCTGCTTCTTCCTCCAGAACATTGGTGCATTGGTTCACAAGGGTGGAGGGAGCAGAAGCAAGGAACAGGGATAACATGCCTGTGTGTTTGATGGAGAAAGCCCTTCATGCAATAACATCACTGAATCATCTCAGTTTTATTCCAGAGTAGAGTAAATATATAGGAATGGGGGACCTGGGGACCAACCCTAATTTGCATGAAGTAGCACAGTCCTGTCATAAGGCTTTGTAGGTGATGGCAGGGTCCCATAGCAAAGCTCCTAGTATAAGTCTTAGTTATATGTGCATCACAGGAGGCTTCTAGCAGGAAACTGTGCCAAAGGTCACCCTAGAGATAAATCAGGTGCCCAGGCTTAGAGACAGCTTTCAGATATAGTCAGTTCTCTGGGCCCAGGGACATTCTCCAGATAAAGGCAGGTAGAGAACAGCAAGTCTAGTGGATGTTGGAGGGAGCCCCGTGTTGTCAAACTTTGGGGAAAAAAAGGTGCCAAGCCTTGATAGACAGATACCTCTGACTAGCAAGGCCTTCCAACATCTACTGAAGACATCCAGCCTCATTGACTGAGAAGCTACTGGATTCTTGGACTTCCTGTTTATAGCCAGCCATTGTTAGACAAACTGGACAGCAGCCTGTAAGTCACTCTCTGTATAGAAATCTCCTTCCTATGTAAAGAGATTCCTTCTGTGTTATGGTTCTCTAGAGAACTCTGACTATCGCATGCCCCTCCCTTCAGTCTCTCTATGTCCCATCCACTATGTATAAAGAGTCTCCTGAGGGGCACAGGCTCTTACTGCCATGATATCCTGCCCAAGGGTGTGGGGCCAAACAAATAACCTTACAATGGTTAAAAGTGCCAACTTAACAGAAACTAGTATCACTAAAAAGACAAGCCTTTGAGCAAGCCTGTAAGGGATTATCTAGTGATCAAGTGAATTGCCACTGGAGGACATACCCTAGACTGAATAAAAGGGAGAAAATGAACTGAGCACAAGCATTTGTCATTCTGTGCCTCTAAAAAATGGAAGCCTTGCGAGCAGTAGCCTTCTCCTCCTCTGGATTATGGCCCCTGGAACAGTGAGCTAAAGCAAACCCTTCCTTCTGCTGCTGTTGTCAACAGTCATGTTTTAGCCATAAAAAAAACACATCATGACTACATCTGTGAAACCATGTAATATATTAAATCATTTCTTTTAACTTCTCTTTGTTTTGTTACAATTGTAAGAAAAAAATCCACAGGGTATGTGTGAATTAAAACAGCAAAAGATAAGCATCTCCGGAACACAGGGACTCCTCCTCATGCCCCACCATGTTCCCACAGAGCCCAGGACCATTTTTAAATTAATGCATGAAAACTTTGAGATTCTTTTATACCCAACCTGTTAGCAACACAATGCCTTACTCATCTTTTCTTATTTCCTTTCCTCATAAAGTAAGCATGTCACCATTCTGAGACTTTTATAGAGGGTTATATTTTTTAAAAAAAAAGAACATTTATTTAAAAGTGTATATTCACTTTGGATCTCTTTTTACTATTTCTTTTTTCTTTTGACTGATAGAAGACAAGTAAAATTGCTATTAATTAAGTGACACCATTATTTCTCAACATCTGGATAATAACTAGTTCTGTTCAGCATCTATAGCCTCATAGAAATAACCAGAGATGGTTAGTGAGTCTTCTAAAACTGCCAAGCCTCTAAGTAGTTTAAGTCACAGTCAGACTGTATACTAAAAACATAACCCTAAGACAGGGTTTTAAGTAGTTAAGATTCATTTGGTGTTATATAATTTAGAGATGAAATAACAGTTAAAATTCTGGAAATTTGCTGCAACTAAAAATGGATGTCATCAATCAAATCTAGAATGGACTATGTGGTAGATTACCAGAGAGAATTCAACAAATGGATCAGAAGAAATAGCCAAATGAGACTGAGACAAGAAATGAAATGGCCCTCAAATAAAGAAGAGAGGCAAAGACAAAGACAATAATATATTGAAAGGCTTGAATGAAATAACAAAGAAAAACAATTGGTAACAAAAAACAACAAAGAGGGCATAAACGACCATGGTTTCCCATTTCAAAACAAGGTCAGTATTTGGCAAGTATTTGACAACTCTGTGGGTTTCAGAATTGTCGGAACAAGGAGAACAAAGTGGGAGAACTAACTTGGATTCCAGACCCAAGATTAGAGGCCAGTGTGCCACAAATTATATTGGGGCATGAGATATAATGCACACATCCTCGGCCACACAGCCTTGACCATGCCTTGACCACTTCTGAACGCACCTGTTGAGTTCCCGTGAGTGGCAAGAACGAAATGATAACTATTGGATTGCCTTGATCCGTTGTCTCACATAAAGCACCAAAATGCTGGCCTTGCTTTAATGGAATTATTAGGAAGATTAAAAAGAGAACTCTGGTCAGGAGAGTTTTCTGAGATATTCACAGGAGAGGAAGCACAGAGTGTCTGACCCTCAACAAGAAATTTAAGAATGGCCTCTTTCTTCCCTCCTCCAAAATGTATCCCTCATGTGAGGATGTGAGAGCTTAAGTATAAAAAGAACCATGGAATTTCTTCAGTATGAAACGTCCAACGACAATCTGAAATCTTATGTAACATATAGAACTTTTCTCTAGGGGATTTACTATAGCCGGCTTCTCAGAATACAGGAGAAAGAAGTAGACCAAAGAGAATTGGGAGGGTTTACACATCTATGTCACTGTTAGAGGAACACCACCAGAGGGCACTGTGCAGGTGGTTTTTATAATGTAATGGTCTAATGCACTTGTGGTTGTGCCTTGGGGAAAAGCCAGATAGCAATTCAGTGTAGCATCTTATAGGAAGCAATTAAGCATGCAAGTAAAGCTTGTTCTATTGCCGAATTTTTGTAACTATGATCATTTCTTTACTTTTTTCTGCTACCCACAATAAAGAAATCCAACAACCACAACACTAGGCTAGGTGAGAGAAAATGGCCTGCGGTTGCTAGTCCTTTGCACTGTGGGCACCTGAGAACAAAAGTGTTCTCGATCACAAATACGACAGGGACATGGGCATCGTGGACCTTAATCTAAATCATGCATAATGTTCTATATTATGTTCCTTCCTGATGGCATCGCATTGATCTTGAAAGATGAAACTGTGAAATAGAACAGTAGGGATGTTGCCATTACCTGGTACAGAAAACTTTTTTCGTTTTAACTGAGCAACAATTTTGAAAGAACACAGGCATTAAGAAAACACGAGTTCCAGAATTATATCTGTAGCATTTAATTATCTGCATTATGGCTCATCAATTAGATGGGATGCAGGGCCTTTAAGAAGAGTTAGAAATCGATGCCATGCTATGATATGCGAGGAAGGATGTGATATCTCAACCCAGGACCTAAGGGCCTGACTAAATGACTGATTAGCTCTGTGACCTTGGGAAGATCACGCACTTCTGGGCCTGAACTGGTTTTGGAGTTGAACTGGACCTCTCTCATGTTTGCAGTGTGGAAAAGTATTTGCCAGTCTAAACTTCCAGCTCAAAGGGGCTTGGAATTCCTGCTTTGTCACTTCGCAATGTAAGCTTAAGTTATTTAACATTATGGGTTTTTATTTTCACACCTGAAATGAGGTTAATCCCTGTGACTCAACCTTCATGTGCACCTAGAGTTCCGCTAGTTCTTCCTGGCCACCATCCTCAGCTATTCCTCCCAATTTCATCTCCATTCCTTTGGGACTTCCCACCAACTGTAGGGTACTCCTTAACCAGGGACCCCACAGTCATGGTACTTGGCTGACACCCAGCTGAGGGGCTCACTGACACTCAGCAGAGATGCTGTTTCTTGCTGTGGATGGGAATTTTCACAGAGCCCCTCAACTGGACAACATTCAAGGGAGTGATAGGAACTCTGGAGCACTCAGCCATACATGGGGTGTCTGTAGCCTTCCTCTCCTCTCAAGCCTCAGGAATCTGTGAGGAAGACATGCAGACTGTAAGAGCCAAACATGACTCCGAGGAAATTCTTATCCACATAGAACAGAACTGTTACATGTATGAACTTACAGATGATGTGGAAGCACACACAAGCTCTGCACAGATGCAAACCACACAAAAACCCTAGCAGAGACGAATGGAGGTAGGCACAGAGCATCACCCCCACCACAGAAGCTGCTTGCAAATGGTAACACGGGGAGAGAAAAAATCAGACACTTCAATGGAGTGAAATTGAGTATGTTAACCACAACCCAGGGCAGGCTGCATGCTCACAAATAATTGGCCAATACAAAAGTAACTTGAGTTTTCTTGTGTTGTTTTGTTTTCTCTTTTGGGGGTCTCTGTGTTGTTATTGTTGCTGTTGTTGTCCCTTTGGTTTTTCAGAAATAGAATGAACATGAAATGGGATTGGGGCAGATCTGGGAGGAATTTAGAGAAAGAATATAATTAAATGTCATATGACCAATTATTTTCTTGTTTAAAGAGAACTATACACAGCATTGAATTTGAAGTGTTTAGTGTGCTTCTCAGCACATACGGAATACCCAGTAAATGCTGTGATCACTAACAAAGGAGTCTACCCTATGCTTCTTTGTTGGACTTTCTTAGAGAGTTGAATGCACCTATAGTCTCTATTGAAGATTTGGGCTCTTCCACTCATCATGTTATTTTAGTGAATGTTATAAGTAATGGTTTGGTTTTTAACCCCCCATCCTTTTCTGTTTTATAGCTAAGCATGGCTGGTCCAGGCAAAGACTAGAGGCAAGCACCCAAAATGCAGGATGTCTGACTTAAAGCCGCAACTGGTATGAATATCTACTGTTTCAAGTGTGTGTGTGTGTGTGTGTGTGTGTGTGTGTGTGTTGTTTGTTTGTTTTGGCTTGCAGTAATGTCCTTGGTCCAGGATGCATTTTGCCAACTCTAGTAAGAGTTCAAGGGCTGATTTTGATTTGACAGCAGTAAGCACACATCATTGCTCCAGTCTTTATGTCACTTGCAGCACAAGGCCAAGATTCTATGACCCTTAGATGCTGGAGTCATAAGTGAAGCAATGGACCATTGTAAAATTAAAATGAAGAGGCACTTGTTAGAAAGAAAGCGTATTTTAAATATTTCACCAAATCCAAGTGACCCCACTTTGTTTTGATGTTTGCCATCAATGATAGCTATCTTACTTTTAGGGGAAGCATTCCAAAGAAGGCCACTGTAATGTCCAGCTTCTCCAACAGTCTTTCTCAAATACCTAAGAATATTCAGATAAAAACATCGTGATCATAAAGATTCATAGCACATTTAAAATGAGAAACTGAACAGAGTTTTCACTCCATATCATAGTGTGGAATAAAAATAAAAACCACAATCAGAATGAAAAGTAAGTAAACAGTTGAGCAGATATGCCATCTAGAGAGAGCCATGTGGTGTGCTCTTATGTAACATGAGGGGCCTGCTCGTTGGGGTTTCTGTCCCGCCCGGTACCCCACAGCCAGCAAGCCCCAAAGAAAATCACACAGAGAGTCTACATTAAGTTATACACTGATTGGCCCATTAGCTCAGTCTTCCTACCAGCTCCCATAACTTATATTAACCCATTGTTCCCATCCATGTCAGGCACGTGGCCGGTACCTTTTCTCAGCGAGGCAACTTACATGTTGTCTCCTTGGAGATCTGCCCAGGAATGCCAAGGGAGCTTCCTGCTTCCCAGACATTCTCCTCACCCTGCCTCTACTTTCTGTCTGGTTGACCCGCCTATACTTCCTACCTGGCCAATCAGCATTTATTTAAACCATGATTGATAGAATACAGACACGTCTCCCGCACCACTCTTATACTCTTTCATCAAAATATGAGGTTTATCTCTCATAACCTTGCAAATAAAAGCTTCATTGGGAGTCTTTTAAAAAATATTGACAAAGAGAACATGACAAAATAAAATACACCCAAACTTATGGGATGGGTACACAGTAGCACTCAGAGAACCAAAAGAAAATGAGATCAGAATTGTAATAGACTTTTTGAAAATTTTTATTATAAACAAACACAAAATAAAAATTAAACAACTATCTATTCAATTCATTAATTTATGAAATCAATATAAAAAAACCAGAATTGTCTCACTTATTAAAACACAGATCAAAAAGAGAGAGATGGGTGAAGGTATTACAAATATACAAAATCAGTTCAAGAGTAGTACATTTATTTTAAAAATGAAGGCATTAATATTGGGTATACTCATCAAGATAGGATGACTGCTAGGAGGAAACACCTTAAAATTTCTGTTTTGACTCAACAATGCCCTATCAGTGCTTTTTGTTATTATCTAATAAAACAGTTTGGGGCCAGGAGGCTGTGCTTCACAAACCTGGCTCCTTCAGTTTTATGGTGCTGCTAACTTAGACATATAAGTTTCAAGGATGCCCTGAAAGAGGACAAGGGTAAGTGATTGTTCATGGGTTATTTTTATGAACTGAGCCTAGAAGTAAATGTAATGCTTCTGCGTATGTTCCATTCACAGGAATCTACTGAATCTAGAGCCCTACTTACTTCAAATTGGCTAGGAAATTCTGCCTATCAAAAGAAGAAAAAGAAATAAAATGGACCATTATCTCTGCTATATTCCTGCTTTGTGAACAAAATCTATTTTACTTGATACCGTCTCTGTAGAATACATTCGTAGATCTACATATACTTCAAAAGTCCCAGCCATACACAGCAGTCAGTTGAAAGGACAATAATTCCTGGTGACACAGTGTCATATTTTGGGGCTCACTTTGTTCTCATGGCCTGGAGACAAAGAAATTGAGAAAAGAAATCTGGATTCCTCCACTGAGTACATGGTGGTGGATTAGAAACTGTGTAACCGCAATGAACACTCTCATTCAGAGGAGGGCAAGCCTAGAAACCTGAAGTAGTTGTTGGTACACACAGCATTTCTGAAACCCCATGAAATGGACATCACATGTCCGAGCCTGTTGTTTTTAGGAATGACAAGATCTTTTCATTCTTCCTCTGGTGCCTGCTCACGTCAGTTGGGATGGATGGTTCTTCCATGCTCAAATCTTCTAGAATTACTAAAACCAAAATCCTTAGCATTTTCTCTTTCAGGAGGAAGAAAGTTTGGAAACATACTTTTTTGAAGGCTAACGATCCAATTGTTCTTTGAGGGATCAGTCAAAGCATTTAGGTCTTGGCTTATTGCTCTAACCTGGATTCTGTATTACTTATTTCCAATTAATATGATATACAGCAATTATAATTAAGTCCTTTCACAAAAGCATGTCCCAAATCTGATATATTTTTCTGCAGTTTTTGCCAGTAGGTCACTCCAAAAATAGTAATGCTCTTACAGAAGCAACCTTAGCCTGCATGACCACTTCTCTGGGACAACTGCAGTATTTAATTATCCATGTAATATACTTATAATATGGAATGACATAATTTAAAATGAGCTTTTTTTGCTCATAAAACCCCTCAAGATATATGGCATCAAGACTTATTTCCAATTGTTTCAGATATAGAAACAATCAGCTTTCTAAGCTTCCAAGGATCTTTTTTCTAGATTTGATTCACACACATTTCACTAAGTAGATCAGTTCTTTACTTGCACTGACCCAAGTTAATTAATATAGGGCCGTGTACACTAGCACCTCTATGAGATCTTTTTCTCTGCCACCCCCAGCTAACTTAGACAATGTACACCAACAATTTCATCATGTTTTCTCAGGTCAGCTGCACACTCTTCACAATGCATCAATGAACATTTTGCGGCAAGTATGGTCAGCACATTGCACAAATTTCCTCCAGTCTCCAGAATCCACATGCACGAACTCTGCCACCCAGGTTTTAAAACACTGCGGTCTCTTTCAGAGTTTTCCTACAGCCGCAGCACAAGCCAGATAAACTAAAGTAGATTTTCTGCTTTTAAAAATACTCAAAATTTCAGAGGCTTCATCGACCGCTCTTCAATGAAAACTGACAACAGCTCTTTTGCCTTGTGAGATCGTTTAGGAAAACAAAGGTCTTGTGTTAGTTCAGCTTCTCTTCTGATGTATCACCACAATCAGTTTAGCATCATTTAGCTAGGAGAGAGACAGAGAGAAAAGAGAAGCAAATGGGAGACAGGGAAAAGGCACATGGGGGTGGCTCAAGAGTAAATAGCCAAAAAAATACACATTGTTTTAATTTCTTTTTTCCCCACATTGCTAGAAATCAAACCTGGGGCTTCACACATGCCATGTGGATCCACTCTTGGTTGCCTAAATAAGAAATTGGCAAATGGTATGTTGTCTAAATTCTGTCAGATGGGACTCACCTTTATACAAAGACCTGGGAAATGCAGGTTCACTATGGGTCTAGGCCAGTGGTTCTCAACCTGCCAAATGTTGTGACCCTTTAATACAGTTCTTCACATTGTGTGACCCCCAACCATAGAATTATTTCATTCCTACTGCATAACTGTAATTTTGATACTACTATGAATTGTAATGTAAATATCTGATATGCAGGATATCTGTGCAACCCCAAAGGGGTCACAACTTATGGGTTGAGAACCTGCTATGGTGGCTCTTGGACCGTTCACTGCCTGGGTAGAAAAAAGTGATTGGAATTGTTCCGGTGATTTCTGAAAAAGATAAGTAGATGGTGATCCTCAGCACAGAATAACTGGATTTAGGGTCTTGCTCCCTAGACATAAGACATGAGAAACAATGATTGTTTCTAAAGAACAGAGAAATAATTTGTTCACAGAAAACTGAGTTATCACAGTAAAACTAGAACCATAGTCTTGTTAAATACAATGCTTGTGTTCTTTTGGCCTCTTATTACCATCCCACCCAATTCTTAACATCACTGCTAAAATCAGAGCTGGTTCTCAATCATCAGTCCAGCCTGTGTGTGGGGATGAATTTACTAAGTTTAGATAAATATAGAGATACAAAGACAGACCAAAGTGCCATACTACTAACACTAAAAAGCAGAGAGAGAGAGAGAGAGAGAGAGAGAGAGAGAGAGAGAGAGAGAGCGCCAGAGGCATTATTAGAGGAAAAAGAGGATCCACGGAATATTGGCGGTAGACACCAATATGTCTCTAGTCTCGTCTTTTGAGATTTACTGAAGCTGAAAACTATGGAGTACCAAAGGAACATAATGTGAGACTAGAAGACAGTTTACACTCAATTGAAAAATAAGAATTAATTAAAGGATCACTATTCAAAGCAAAAAAGCCAGCCTATTTTCTCATCAAAAGTTATCCTATAAATATTTTTATTCAAATCAGTACCTCCAGTTTTGCCAAGAACTGTTCAAAGGGCAGGAGAGACCACTTCATTCTAATGGGCTCTAACTTTCATCTGGAGAAGAATGCACTAAATATTAAAGAATTTCTAATGGTTTGAAACTGTGGTTCAATTCTTTGTAGGATGAATTCCTTTTTTTCTCACCTGAGCATCCTGGCTTTTTAATATAAACATTTGTTCTGCTAATTAGAAAAAGAATGGACATGAAAAATACTGACCAGATAAATGGAATCATTCTATTCAATGTTTTATGAATGATATTACATTCTCATATGCTGTGGCTTGCAATGACCATGTAATCCATTCTGCATCAGTAAATAGAGATTTATTCTTTTGAAGCCTTAATATGAATCATTTTGCCAGGAGTTTAAGTACTCATTAGTTAATCTCCACTGCCTCTGACCTCAGTGGATGTTTTGATAAAGCTCCGTATAGCATTTATAGGTCACAAAAATGCCAACAATCTTTATTATGGTCATTTCCTGAACACCCTGACAGCAAATGTTTTCCCTCAACTCATTTGTATGTATGTCTTTTAATTAATGCTTCATCTCATGCCAAAACATACTGAAACCCTTGTCACTTACATGCAGCATGACATTTGTACAAATACTTGTTGGATCTATCATGCACAATGCACATAGCATTTGTATCCTGTGGCTTGAAGGCAGATAAAGCATAAACCTGG
This sequence comes from Dicrostonyx torquatus, assembly GCA_028555095.1. Taxonomy (NCBI): domain Eukaryota; kingdom Metazoa; phylum Chordata; class Mammalia; order Rodentia; family Cricetidae; genus Dicrostonyx; species Dicrostonyx torquatus. Next base: position 2,611,222 of record JAQHUG010000213.1, on the reverse strand, counting down.
ACTCAAATACCTGCAGACAGAAAAGCGTTAGGGAAATTGGAAAAATGAGATGAGAGTCTTTGCCAAAGTGGAAATTCTGTCCCAGCTACCATCCTCAAAGGCATCATGGCTTGCAATTACTGTTCACAAATAGATCTCTTAAAACCATAGTAAAAAAAAAAAAACTCCTCAAGAATGCTTATAGATATTCCTTTTGTGTCCAGGAAATATTCCTCATCTAAAAGACAGATGGCCATTTCCAAAAATTTAGAAAATATATTTGGAAGAGTCCTGAAAGATCAAAACATGAGACATGTTCTAACCTATTATAGGAGGGGGACTTTCTGGTAATGAAAAAGATTGAGGTGGTGGCATTTCACAGTTTTGAGCACAACATGCCCCTCGAAACATCCATCAAGCTTTGTTTTAGTATGCAGGCTTCCTTAACCTTTACCATAAAAGTTTATATTTTTTTAACTAATGTCTAATGAATTAGTGCTTGGCAGGGCTCCAGATATTTTTCCTTTGGATTTTGTCTAGGGTCTGCAATTAAAAAGTAGCTAAGCCTCTAGCATCTGGCACACTGTCAGCTTCTGCAGGTCCAATCTCCATCATCAGATGACAGGTTAGGTATTCACTTTCCAGACTCTATGTTTTTTCATTGCGTGTAAATGAAGTAATCACAAGATGTTAATAAAACATCTACCCTGAAACTATCTGACTTCATACTCTAACTATGCCTGACATACCTGGCTGGAGAGATGAGTCATTGGTTAGGGGTCCTTGCTATACATGTAAGGGGACCTTCGTTCAGACATCTGCACCCATATAAAAAGGTGAGTGTATCCAAATGCTCTCCTGCCTGTATCCACAGCTCCACGGTACAGGGTGGAAGGTGGAGGCAGAATGATCACTTGGGCTTGCTGGATGTCAGCCTGACTCCAGGATCAGTGAGAAAATGATAGAATGGGACATTCATCATCCTCTGGTGTACATAGAGCCACAAACAACACATGCACATGCACCAACTCAAATATAAACATACATGCACACTTACATACATGTATATGCATGAAAGCCACTAAAATATCATTTATCATTATACAACATTATATAAAAATGACTGAGGCATGGCCTCAAGTCTGCACCCTTCCTCTTACCGACTCAGTCAGAGAAAGTTGGAACAGGATACACTACGCATTTCGGCAAACTAAGAACCTGTGAGGAGGGGCCAGGAGGATGAAACCTGAAGACCAGAATGATTCTGGAGCAACAGCAGCAACATCAAGAACAACAAGCCGACGACGACAACAAAAACTGAACTGGTAAGGTTTGTAGATTCTAGTTCTTTAATGAAGAACTAGGACGTCAGGGCTCGCGCTTCATTTTTGTTTTCGTTTAAGATATGCATTTAAGACCCTGTCTTCCTAATTGGTCATCACGCATAATTATTTTCTCTTAGAAAGGAAAACGTATGCAGCTCTTCAAGAAGAAATTAGCATGCAAATAATCATCTAATAAACCAAAGTATTACGCACAATGCTCATTAACTGAGCTTTCCACATAGGAATCTTTAAGAACCTCCCAGATAACAGACAAAATTTAATTTTGTTGCTTCAATTGATCCAATTTATCAGTTAGCAATAAAATGGATATGTTTCATATGTGAGGGAATATCAGATAAATGTTTGAAGACCTTAATTCTCTAAGGCCTTGCTAGATCTCTTAAAGGAGAAAAAGACAATGGCAATTAGGTGTTTTGTAATTATTATTGCATATGCACATGCGTACTTATGTTCAGGTGAGCATAGAGGCCAGAGGTTGACATCAAGTGTTCTCCTCTATTGCTTTCTGCTTATTCTTTTAAATGGGGTCTTTTGATGACCCTGGATCTCGGTAACTCAGCAGGACTCCGTGTTAGGCAAGTCTCTAAGATCCTCATCACCATTCCTGGGTTTATACCCACACACTGCTCTTTTTTCTTTAATTTCTTTAATTTCTTCTTTAAAAAACAATCTTTTCAAATTTTACATGCCAAATTCATTTCCCACTCCCTCCCTTCCTCCCTCCACCTTGCCCCCTCCCACTCCCCATTCACTCCTCAGAGAGGGTAAGGCTTCCCATGGGGAGTCAACAAAGTCTAGCACATTGCTTTGAGTCAGAACCAAGGCCCTCCCCCTGCCGCCCTCCCTCTGCCCCATATCTAGGCTGACCAAAGTATCTCTCCAGAGAACGGGTTTCAAAAAGCCAGAACAAGCAGTAGGGATAAACCCTGGTCTCACTGCCAGTGGCCCCACAGTATGCCACAGCCATACAAGTGTCACTCACATTCAGAAGGCCTAGCTTGCTGCTTATTGTTCTTTGAGAATTTTATACAATGTATATTGATCGTATTCAGGGTCCAAACACTACGTCTGCCCATACTCCTCCCATCCTCACCCTTGTTTACCACCCAACCTTGACTTTCTTTTTTTTTTTTTTTTTCATTTTTGTCTCAAAGAGTCCAGTTTGCATCGTTCAGCTACTGTTGGAAGGGAGGCCTGCCCTGACATGTGGTAGACCTATAGGGGATCATGGCATCAAAGAAAACTGACTCTCCCTCTGTCTGCAGCAAACACATGCCAGCACCTCCTGAGCTAGTGGTGTGATGCTGGTGAGCCAGAGTAACTCCCTCATGCTCACTCAGCAAGCACTTTAGCAGTGGAGCTGTCCTCCAGCCCAGTGTAAGGGGCTTTGAAATGTACCATGTGCCTTCAAATGGAAAGAATATTCACTATTTATCAAAATTAAGTTATTAACCTCATTGACGGTTTCCCAGTTATTCTTGCCCTGCTTTCAAGAATGACAAAAATGAAATTTCCCTTTGTGGACCAAGTGTGTCAAACAAGTGAAGAACTCTCTTTAGCACAATATATTCAGATGCTCCTAAGATGCTGTGTTGCCAACTCTGCGTTTTCCTCATATGGAAACTGCTACTAGGATATGCTCAGTGAAGCTGCAAGCAAGAGGAACTCAAAATAATAAGTCAAAGAATTACGCATTTTGATAGTCTGTATTTATGCACCACGTTCAGACAGGTACTGCTGGAATTCATCACTGACAGAAGACATGAGCAAAAGTACAGTGACAGATGCATTTGAACTCACTAAGGAAAAGAAAAAGAAAAACAGAGATTATGGAGAACCGAACATAAGACAGCTTAATTCTCCATTAATATATGTTATTATAGATTAAAGAAGAGATGATTAAGTCTTAAAGAACTTAAGAACTAGACAAGATTAAAGCATTTCAAAATAAATAGCTGTTATATGGAATACTTCTAAATATTTATAACCCACATGCTAACAAGAATGAAGGGTTTTTACTGTTAAGCCCTAGGCTCTATTTAAATGATAATATTTTAGGGCCTGTAAAAGAGTAGAAAATTAAGCATTCTTCTTAGGAATTGAACCAATATATTAACCTAAGAAACAAAAGGGCTTGCCTAGGTTTTTAATGTTTAAGGTTTTCTTAATTTATTTTTTAAAAGGATTCTAAAGTGATTGTGTGCTCAATGAAAAATAGAAAATTGCTCAACAGTATCTGTGGTGAGTAAAGAAAAATACATGCAGAGTTAGTAGTGGGAGATCCTTCTCCTACCTTTTACCTGCTGAGTAGGGAGGGCACGACCATGAAAATGTTAAACAGCCTCTCCCCAACATTAACATTAAATTACTTTCTAGATCAAATGTGAGTTTTCTATGAGTGAGTGGTGATTTTCACAATAAAAAAGAAATACAACCCTCATTCAGAGTTTATATTAATCTGCTAGGCTGCCACAAGAGAAATTTATTTTCTCCTAATTCCCAATCCCAGAAGTCCAAAATCAAGGTGCTTATGGGTTTGTTTTCTTGTGAGCCTCCTTCAGAACCTTTTCTACCTGCAAGCACATCTCCAATATCTCTCTTCCCTACAAGCACCAGTCAGACTGGGTTAGAGCCCAACTATGTGACTTCACTTAACTGTAATTCCCTCTGTCAAACCCTTGCCTAAGGCTGAGGATGCATCGTAGTTGGTAGAGTGTTGCTTAGCATGCATGAAGCCCTAGGTTTGCTCCTCTGCATGGTACAACCTAGATAAGGTTTGGTGGGATAAGCCTATAGTCCCAGCCCCTGGGAGTTGTAGGCAGAAGGTTTAATTGTTCGAGGTCATCCTCGCCAACATAATGAATTTGAGGCTAGCCAAGGCTCCATGAGATCCTGTCACAACACAGATCAAACTGGCTATAAAACTCTTGCCTGGGGAGTAACAGTTGTGAGGTAACCTGCTAGTTAGTGGTAGGGAATTCAGGTTGGAAGAAAGAGGATGAAGAAGGTTGTTTGCATCCAGTTGCTTACTAGGTACTGTGTGGGTATAAGTCGCTATGTTGTCTTCCTCTGGAATAAATGGAATGATCAGTATAGCTATATCAATGCTGGAGACTCTCTTTGGACATGCCTGTATGTGAACATCTTAGAACACAGCACAGTGGATGGTCAGGACTCACCTTTACAAATGGTGACTGATAATATTCATAACAACCTTTTGATGTGGATAGTAATAATCACCATCTTCACATAAGACCTTCTGATCACAAAATCATTAAAACCCTGTTTCTGTTTTACAACCTGAAGATGAAATGTGAAGATAAAAACTGAACAATTATACACCTGTGTACAAGGTAAGACACAGGAGAAGCTGTCCCCTTAATGAGATGCCCCACAGATCTCTCTCTGGTGTAGCTGTTTAGGTATTATTTCTGGTATTACAGAGCTTCACAGCCAGGTAGAAAGATCTCCTGGATTGTTGTGGGGAAGGGAGGGAGCAACAGAAGAAGTCATCTATACATCCATGCCTGAAGCAGTTCTGCTTTTTTTTATATATGTTTTTATTTTTCCATTCAAAAATTTACACTTCCTCCCCTTCTCCCATTCTCCTCCAGCTCCCCCACTAGCCCTTCCCCTCCCCTTCCCCTCCCCCTCCATCCTTAAGAGAGGGCAGGGTACCCTGCCCTGTAGGAAGTCCAAGGCCCTCCCCACTCCATCCCAGCTTAGGAAGGTGTGTGTCCAAATAGACTAGGACCCAAAAAGCCAATACATGCTGAAGAGACAGGTCCCAGTGCCATTATCGATGGCTTCTCATTGGTAGCCACATTCAGAGAGTCCGGTTTGATCACATGCTTGTTCAGTCCCGGTCCAGCTGGATTTGGTGAGCTCCCATTAGATCAGGCACACTGTCTCAGTGGGTGGACCAACCCCTCGCGGTCCTGACTTCCTTGCTCATCTTCTCCC
>JAQHUG010000213.1:2590976-2601290 GCA_028555095.1 Dicrostonyx torquatus | reverse complement strand
TTTTCTTTTGCACCATCACAAATTTATCTGTCTTAACTGACAGAGTAAGAGCAAAATATTCATTGTCTAGCTTTCTGAAAATTGGATACTGGTGTCAAATCCAGGTCCTCATGCTTGAGTAACAACCACCTCTCCAACTGAGCACCATCTTCACCCACTATCCAGTATTATAAATGGTTATATTCAATTCAAGAGGCTTCAAGAGCAACAGGAGAGGTCAATGTTAAAGGGGGAAGACAGAGTCAGCTTTTGCAGTGACCACAGAGATCTAAGGCAAGAGGACTTGGAGATGAAAAACTTGCTTGAGATAGCAGCGGTGTGAGGCTGCCAGGCTGGACTAGAGAAGGAAAAGCCTAATGTACAGAGTGGCAGGAGGTCTGTGAGGCAGATGGGCCTCCTCAGGGGAATGAGGTACTTTCCAGAGTTTGTGACCAACATATAGCAACTCTGAAATCAAAAACTTACTCTGATGTATCATTCTGTGAAATATCTGTATCTTAATCAGTGTAAGGAAATACAACTTTTTTCTCCTCAAACTTTCACTAAGAGAAAAAAAGTAATTCAAATAAAATGACACAAAACAAAACAAAAACAAGAAAAAGATGCCCTTATCAGCTACACATAAAATAAGAACGAGAAGAGAAAAAAATTTAAAAAATGAGTATTAACATTTTGCATAGTATGACACACACTATCTTTCCATGCCATATTAACTCAATGGACATCTTTATCTGATCCCAAAATCTAGGCAACAACTAAAACAGAATAGGAGTATGAAGGAAAAAAGTAATAATGGAAAAAAAAAGAAACTCAAATCCCATATTATTTTTTAAAAACTATGTGAAAAACTGTCAGGCAGAAGACTTTTACTTCAAAGTATATGTCAGCTTGCAGCAAAACTGGTCCCTAAAAACTCTGTGCAATAAAAATGACATTTTTCTCCTAATTGAGCTTTCAAGAAAACAGAATATTTGCAAAGCCTAATTCTTAATTTATGCATTTATTTTTTCTGCGAATTTTTAGCCTGTCATGATACACTGAAGTTAATGAGGTCAACAGTATGAATTCCTATGATCAAACTACTAAGCAATTAGTGTTTGAGCTAAAGAATGGACGTGGAAACTACATTTTCTGTGTACTCCTGACTCCCAGGAATTGTCAGTTTGTGAGCAAATGTTTTCTTCCATTAGTCTATGCCAACTACTAATGTATCTGTGAAGACGGCTAGCGCATTTTGAAGCTTATATAATTAACCCTACACTAGTGACGATACTTAGCAATATAGATCTTGAATTTACTTTTAATAAATTAGAGCACAGTGGGAGAGCTGAAGATTATGTTCTGCCATGTTGAGTACTTACTGCATCGATCAGGTTCAAGGCAGAAATTGAAGCAGTCTCTCCCACTGCATAAATCCAGACATATTCCTTCAGCCAGCACCTTAAGAATAATTCAGCCGAGGGTGCTCTGAACAATAAAACCTTTTGGTATTTGGATTTTTTAATATTTGAAAGCAACAGGAAAACCTCTCCTGTAAACATCTTGTGAATGTCTTGTTTGCTGCTGGTTCTATGAAGCATACACAATCTTCATAGGTTAAAGATTTAAAGTTGTGTTCTAAAATATGGAGAAAACCATAATACTCTTGGGAATGATAAATCAATGTTCACTATCTTCTATTTGAGGCTTTTTCAGGACTTGTGCATTATGGGAGGCAGTGGGCTAGAAAACAGGCAGTGAGAAAAGGCGGGGCTTGATGGCTGAGGAGCCAATGGTTTCATCTGATGACTGATAGAGACATTAGAAGTCTCCCACCAAAGCCCAAGCCACTTGTCATCACTACTAGTCATCTCTGAGAGTCACATGCCACTAAGTACCAGTAGCAGAGTAACAAATGACAAAAGTAAAAGCTCATTGAGTTATCTCTGCTCACAGTAAGTCAGAAAAGCAGGGAAGGAGGAAAATGGCAACTGTTACTGATGCTTCTGTAGTAAAACATTAGCTACTGTAACTATGGATTCCATACAGTGGTGCAAATGATGATCTGTCAAGTTTACAACGGTATAAGAGCATTCACATTCAGGAGGAACCATGTAATTTTGCACTTTCCCAGGATACCAAATATCCAGAGATGTCGTGATATCAGTCAGCATCTCCACAGCCCCAATCCACCTACTACACCAAAGAGAGCATTGTACACACTCTATAGTGTGCACCTTTGCTACATTCTTGATGCTCAGCAAATGAGATGTGCTAAATGCATTTCAGCTTACCATGAGTCTGTCTGTATAAAACGAGAAAAGCTAATTTAGGATATGGAGCCATAGGATTCTCTAAGTTAATACTGAAGCACTTTTAATTCATTAGCCAAAAAGAAACCAATATTTCCATTTAAAAAAATCAGATTCCCCCTGTAAGTACTCTTCTGAATGCCAGGGGCACAAAGTAAATAAAACAGCAAAAAATTTTATCTTCGGGTATTTTAAATTCTGAAATAAAGGACAAAATACCTACCTGTTGGAACACAGGCCCAGAATGGAGTCATGAGGGGAGAAACCAGAGTGCTTGTGAGAACACTGCAAGAAAACAAGACAAAAACCTTGTAACCTCATTCTCTTCAAAACACACAGTTGTTCTTGGAATGTGTTTTTGTGCTCCTCCCAGTTGCAGCAGACAGGAGTGAGTGTTCTTTTTGTTTTGACCACATATGGCTTGTCTCTGTGTTTGTAGCCTGAGCTCATGAGAACTTTACTCATGGAACCCTCATTAACACTCAGAATATAAATTGTCCAAGGATCTGAATGAAGTTGGCTGTGGCTGAGACTTTAGAACCCATTGTTTATTGGGTCCACTCTCTGAGGTCCCACTGCTTTTGGAGCTGTGACTCCTACCTCCAGTGAGATGCTAGGTTTGATGTGTATTGCGGAGGAGGTAAAGAGCTGACATAAATCAGGTGTGGTCTATGGAGCTCTTTGCAGCAGTTGGAAGAAATACACATATTTTATTGAAATCTGAATAGAAAGCTTAAAGCTCGATATTGAGTAAAAAGGGTAAGACGTAAAGTGAGCTTTAAAACAAAGTGCCATTACATAATCTTTACATAAAGCAACATGCTATATTCCAAAGACTTTACTGTTTTCTCAGAGATACTAGAGTGGGTTAAAGAGGTGAAAAATCCTAAAAACAATCAACATTAAAAAGAAATGCAACAACAAAAACAAACAAGAGGTTCGTAAGGAGTGATGGTAATGTGCCAAGAACTTAGGGATATGATCACTGAAATTCTTTGAATTCCACACCCTAAAAACAAAAGCAATTGTACAAACAAGAAGACAGAGAAAATCATCTTTTCCAGTTTCATGTCTCTCTTTGTGGTCCATGCACCTTTCACATCTACAACGACAGAACCATACATTTTCCATTTTCTCTTCTGCAAAAAGAAGGTATGGAGTTGGCCAAAAATTAAATATGAAGCTGCAATTGCTCAGAACAAGCTGTGCATGTTCCACACAGAGAGAATGATACAAAATAAGTCCACCACTTCTTGTGAAAAGTAATTATTTCTATAATTATGATGGATTTGTTGTGCAGACATCTCTTTCTGAATAAATTATTGCCCCCTCATGTACAAAACTTTAGTTCCTCCCAAGGAGAATAGAGACCTATCATCTAAATTATTCAAGGAATGCAGGTGGGTAGTGTTAATTACCTATGCAACTCATGAAAATTCAGTTGTGTGGGCTCTTTCAAACAAAGATGTTTTTAGATATGAATCCCCTAAATGATTGCTCAGTTATGTTTATTTTTATGGTAAACAAGAATATAATTCAGGTTCCAGATTCCTCTAGACTGCATAGGAAATGCTAGGTGCACCATACATAGTTAGGAGAGACGTATTAAAGTAAGGTCATTTGTGGTCCTTTTGCCTGGGTAACTCCTGTTTTCTTGGGGCTCATAGACTAACCAACTTTCTCAGAGTTGCAGAAGTCTTAGAAAGAAATTTAAGTGTTCCCTGCCCCTAACTGGGTAGAGACTGGGATTTCTGTGGCCTTCCTGTAAATGGCCAAATATATCTATCATTCTTTTAACTGGTTCTTCATGGTATTCTTTGATATAAATTGATTAAGTTGCAAAAGAAGCTGGACACTGGTGGCACATGCATTTAATCAGGGCAGAGGCAGGCAGATCTCCGAGTTTGAGGCCAGACTGGTCTTCAGAGTAAGTTCCTGGGATAGGTGGGAATACACAGAGGATCCCTGTCTCAATGCCCCCTCCCCCAAAAAGATGCAAAACAATAACATTGATAAATTCTGGTTCTATTGTAACTTCACTTCAGACTTTAGTCTTTGGATAATATAAAATTCTAGCAAGAATTTTTTTTTTAAATTTACTAACAGGATCTATGTATGCCTCTGCACAACTGAAATAAGGAAAGGGAAGTTTGCAGAAAAGGAAACAAAAGGTCTTAAGGAAACTCAACTTGTGAGAAATCCTAGCCTGTTTAGAAGTACTGCCCAAAATGAGTCGGTCATTCCTTATTCTTAAACCGTCTTCTCGGAACTCAAGGAACTTGGGTGGAGTATGGCAGTGACACAAAGCTCTAATGGAGAAGATGTTCCCACATGCTTCTTATGAATTCAGAAGCATAATGAAGGGGCAGGTAAGGGAACGACATCACACAGCCTGTGAACAGTTCTTCAGGACTCTGGTGTGGGAAGAAGAATGAAAATACAGATGTGATATCCTTAGTGGTGTTGAAAGGAAAGCTTTGATCCTCCAAACCCTTTGAAAGCATTTTAGGGCCCCCAGGAGTCCACAGAGCACACTCTATTATAGCCATCCTTCTGAAGAAATTGATGCTGAAATACGGGACTACATAAGAATGCAAAACTTTCCATATAGAAATAAACTAAACTTCTTTGGGGGGGTGGAGGGGGGAGGGAGTCTACACAGGTACCACGAAAGAAAGCTCAGGCAAAAATCCGCTTGGGGCAGCTGTGTCCAGCTGTTAGCTTTTCCACACACACACAGGAGACCAACCACACTTCCACCATCAATTGTCTGTGGTGGCAGTCACCTAGCCTGATTTCCTTTATGTTCCTTTCTTTATTTAAACCTGTGTTAGGGACTACTTTCAGGTAGCTGAAGAAAGGAGTTGGGAGATCACATTCTCACCCACACACAGGAAGCAGAAAGAGGAAAACCAGAAGTAGGGTGAGGCGAAAACCTCTCAATGTCCACCCCTAGTGACATAGTGCCTCTAACAAGGCTGCAGCACTGCCCCAAATCACGGCGCTGAGTGGGGACCAAGTGTCCAAGTTCTTGGGTAGGGTTTCTCATTCAAACCACTACGTTTCATTTTCCCTCTTTCTATCTAGATTTTCTCCCATTTAAATGAGAATGATAAAAGGCATTATTTAAAAATGCTCATGGGTTGATGAAAAAAACATTTGTTTGGTTTTTAGAATTCACTATTAAAGTAACCTTAAGAAAATAACTTCTAGGAAAAAAATTCTTGAGCTAGAGATCATTAGAAAAACTTCATACAACAAGCAACGCTATTTGCCAAGCAATTGTACCACCAGCAACCACCTGCTGATGAAAGAACCCTGACTTGAAATGGCCCCTCCTTGCAATTCCAATATCCCAAATCCCTATCCAGTGCCCAGCTTACAGCTACTCTTTCCAATTTCTAAATGAATGTCACAGAAATTCAGTCTTTCTATAAAATAAGAAATATCTGAAGTGATGGAATCCCCTCAACCTGCTAAGATGTTGCCGCACACAAATGCCTATCTGCCTGTCTGCGCTCTGTGCTACCATTCAGTTCCCGAGCTGCTTCGGGCTAGGGGCTGGAGGTTGAAACATACAAAGACACACAGACAGGAAGACAACACAGACAGAGACAGACAGAGACACGGACCTCTAGTCACTGGTAAGAAGCCCTTTATTCAGAAGCACCATGGAGGCTTAAACACTCAACAGTCAGGTCGGCCGACAGGTGAAAACCTTATCCTCTGATCCTCAAGGCATGGCAACACAAGCTCGTGAAGTACAGCTTTCAGTAACTTAAATCAGAGGTAAAGATCTCCAGCAGGGAAGAGCAGCTGGAGGCCAGGACTCCAAATGGTCCCAACAAGATGTAATCTAATGTGTTTTCTGTGCATAACGATGTACTTGCAAGGCATTGCTAGGCTAAGGCAGTTTCCAAAGTACTCAAATTCAAGGATTTAGACAAACAAATCATCCCTCCCCACATATCTACTTCTTCTGTTCTTCCTTCTTCAATAGTTTGCATCTAGAACGCTCCCCAGAAGCCCCTATGCTGAAAGTTAGCCCCAGCCAGTTGGAGCTGCTGGGAGGTTATAGAGCCACTGGGGGTAGGGCTCCAGTAGGAGGAAATTAGATTATTGAGGGTGTTGAACATGATGTTGGGACCCTAGATCTGTCATTTCTCTCTCTTATTCCTGGAAGACATGTTCTACTGAGCATGTGGCCCCAACTGTAAGCTGCTATCCTGCCCCAGACTCTAAATCAAGAGATTCATACAGCAGAACTAAAACATTTGATGAGCTTGTGAGCCAACACAAGACAACAGTTGCTCTCCTCCATTTTGCTTTTTTCTTGGGGGTTTTGCAGTGGAAAGGTGACAAACATATTTGGTTTCTCCCTTTCCTTTTTTTTTAATTTTTTTTAACTTTTCTAGCTGTATATTATTTGCCAGTCACTGTAACTAGGGTCCATGGAAAGGCTGCAATACAGGATCTAGCTGGCATTAACAGACAGAGTGTTAGCATTGTCTCATGCAGTGTTAAGTGATTAAAACTGCAGTTTTGTCCCTTGGGATGTTCTCCTCTATGCTGCATATCCTCCATGATGTGCATTAGAATTTATTCAACGTTGAAACAAAAGGAGAAAGTAAAGGTCCAATCTCCATCACTCCTGGGATTTGAACTCAGAGCACCACCCCCAAGCCACCCACAACATGCTAGACTACTGTACCAGTGAGCAGATCTCCAGTCAGATACTCCCCAAGGACCACCCTAGTTCAGTGAAGGGAACAGAAGCACAGTGCTTCTAGGGAGACATAACAACTGATAACAGACCGTAGTATGGATATCAAGTCTAACTTGGTGAACCAGTGAGTTTTATTTCAGTTCATATAGGAATGTAGATGAAAGGTTTCTTACAGGAACGTAAATGACAGTTCACAAAAACTGAAAACAGCACAGCTTTCGGGCACTTGAGCAGTTAGAGGGTGTGCTTTCCACTTGGTTCAGTTGACCTGAGCCTCCTCTAAGCAGTTCAACTAATTTGTTTCTTCCAGACTGCTCTGACTGAACCTTTCCTAGGCAGCTCAGGTTGTCTGAGAACATTTTTCAACAGGTTTTGGCCCTTACATATTCTTGAGGAGGGAGAGGATTAGTGAATTTGGTCAGTTCCCGGATTTCCTGAAGCTGTTTGGAGTTGTTTATTTGCTGTCCTAATGAGATTCCCTGCAGGATGGAGGTTCCCTCTACCTTAGAACATTCTTTTGTTTCACTTCCCTGCAAACTGCTGTCTTCAGCTGGTTTCACTTACCCCTTCACACACTGCTCCTTAGGAAGCCCTCTAGGTGGAAGGTTTCAGTCTTGGTGGAAACTGTATCTAAGACATTCTTTGCTCGGAGACCCTATGAATCAGTGCCAACCCTTGTCCCACAATACACGCAGATAACAGCCTTCCAAAGACTTCTAAATCAGCTTTCCCTTTCATTCCAGTAGATGTGCTGGCTTCTTAGATTTCAATTTAAACTCATTCCCTACTGGGTGGTATGGGGAATAATAGGAAAAAAACACCTTTCTCTGGTGCAAATGTCTTTTCTCGTCTTAGAGGCACCTGAGGTGGAGAGATAGGTCCCTGTGCCAATGAGCGCAATATTTGAGAACTGAAGAGTCTGAACCCTACTCTAATGTCTACCATTCCAGTCCTGATTCTTCCAGGCATAGACCAGTACTCAACCGACCGTGTCCATCCTTTTTGCTGTAATTAATTGTGGGAGCTGTCCGTGGGTTCTCAAATGACCTGCAGCAATCTTTACCTCTCCTTAATTGATGCAACCCTCCCTCTCCATCTGAGACAAGCTGATATATATCTACAAATATTACCAAACTTCTCCCTGGGTGAAAAGCTGCCCCCAGCTGGGAACCATTGTATTAGAAAGGTAATTCTTCCTTTCTTTTTTCCAAAACTGAAATAATCATATCTGAAGGTAGCTTAAATGTTTAAATGAGATTCAGCATTATCAACTGTCCTGTAGATATTTATTAAGATTATCAAATGCATTCATAATTAATGAGCTTTGTCTTTATGAGATTATTTTCTCGTTTTTGTTTTAAGCATGAACAATTAATCATTTCAACTAATATACATATACATAGTTTTAATTTACTATTTCTCTCTTTCTTCTCCGTCTCTGCTCTTTAACAAAATAACGTAAATAATTTTGGTCTGTGCTTTTTTATGAGAAACAGAGGCACATTTGCCATTTTCAACGGTTAGCCCTCTAATTATAGCACAATATTTTATGCAAAATTTCATATTCAGTTTTAGGAACACTCACAGTGTAGGCAACTGCCACTGCACTTGACAGAACCTTTGAAACATGGCAGCTTCTTCCCAATTCAGTGGAGGATGAGCCACTGTAGGGAGAAGTGGTCTGGACAGGCTTGTGATTAGCTAGAGGTTCCACACAGCGTTTTTCTGCCAGACGGCTGTCAGGGGGAGCCAGCTTCCCAGCCCCTCCCCGGGACCATGCACCAAAGCTGCCTCATTGTGGTGTTTTGACGCACTCCTCATTAGTTAAGATTTCATACAAAGACTACTCGATAATACATTCCTCTGTCCAGAGGTCAATATGGAGTGATCCTTGCTGGCATCTATCCCAGGACATAATTTATTGCTTAATAAGCAGGCAAGCTTTTCAATTATCCACCCCCAAATTCTTCTCTCTGTGATTTGACCGTTTGCTTGTCAACTCTCCAAAACCTGAAGCTAGGTGAGAAGGGGAGAGAGATTTTTCACATGCACGACCAATGCTATACAAGTGTTGAAAAGAAATCGGGGGAGACCAAAAAGGGGGGAGCTTCCAGTCTATATTTTCCTGTGACTACTTACTTACACCATGCCGTTCTAACTCATCTTTCCTGAAGGTTGACACTGAGTGAGTAGCTTCCTTCCAAACTATTTTTTCAGTCCTAGTTCATATTCTAATTTCCTCTGAAGTGCTGCTTAACTCCACCCTCGGGCTCCAGCTGAGCTTCACTGGAGAAACTCCTGCATTTCCTTGGAATTTCTCCCACCTAAGGCAGGTGAGCTTTTCAATCTTCCCCGTAATTGCTTTTCCTGCTTTGTCACTGAAGATCATGCATACCTGTGAGTACAAGTGGAGACTTGTCCATTCCCCGACCTCATTATTTAGGCACATCCTGACACTACGTTTTCACCAGTACTTTAGCTCACCTTCTTGGTATACATCCCTCATCTGATGAGTGTCTGGTGTCAAAACACCCAAAGTGGCAACTAATGTTGAAATAGATTACACTTGACAAGATAGCACAGCTTCTTAACTGTTGTACAATTATAGGCCAAAAGAATTTCACATCTAATTCTTATATCAATGCAACTCATCATTTTAAAAGTGAGTAACCTTATAGGATTTTCTTTCTAGTATTTGATTAACTTTAATAGCTTATGGAACACCAGAAAGGGAAGAAGGCTAGACAAATGGGAGAATTTCTAGCTCAGTTAATTGCTATTAACATTTCACCCAAATACTCTACTACTGAAAAGGCGGTTTTTCAAACTTTAGTGATATATTGTAGTTCTTTTCTCAATACTTTCTTCGTTCATCAACCTTACCCAAGTCCCTGACTGAAATCACTGACTAGGGTGTAAATTATGCTTTGTGAATACAAGCTTATCCTATCACATCTAGGTTAAATTTAAATTCAATTACATTAGCACCAAGTTTGGATGCCTATGAAATGGAACTAATTTTCTCACTGAGACTGAGACGTTGCTATGAGAAACTAGCAAGGTATCTTATGAGGACGTAGCTGAAAGTACAATTATGCATTGCCTGTCAATGGATAAATTCTCAGCACTGCATAGTTAGGCCATAGCACCACTGGTTGACATGTACTCACACAAACTTAGACGGTACAGGGCAGTGATTTAATGTAGACTCTTGAAACAATCAAAAGATGCAGCTAACATGATGAGCTTGAAAAATAGCTCGGCAGTTAAGAGCACTGACTGCTTTTCCAGAAGACC
>JAQHUG010000213.1:2571936-2589436 GCA_028555095.1 Dicrostonyx torquatus | reverse complement strand
GGAGTCAAACATGCAGAATGGAGGAAAAGTAATGAGCTATATGGCAGAACGTAGATTAATAGAAATGGGACGATTTAAGTTATGAGAGCTAATGGTTCAAGCCTAAGCGAAGGCCAATCCTTTCTAGTTAATAAAAAGTCTCCATGTCAGGATTTTGGAGCTGGCAGTCACAAAAAGAAAGTCCAACAACGTGCAATACACACACATACACATACTACACATCACACTCACTATTTTAAGTTCTGAACGCAAGCCTGTGTGACCAGTATACTCCTTCTCTGTAGATGGAACTACCTGAAAATGAAATAATGACTGAAATATTTGTGTTAGGGAAGTTTTCCAGCTTTATTAGATAAATCAATTGTTTAATATAAAATAAATTTCTTATTATCAGTCTCTCTTGTCAGTGAATTCAAAGAACAACAAATCTCTAATTAAACTTTGTCTCTTTAGATGTATTAATCATTCAGTAATAGTTCAGTCTACCTTTTCTCTGATGAACATAAAGTTAATTTGTATATGTATTTCCTTACTTATTTTCTCAACAAATATGGATAAAATGTAAATAAAAGTTCAAATAATTTTCCTGCAATGAATAATTTTCATTTCCTAGGTTCTGAAAATTAGAGATAAATTTAGCCTCCCTACCAGTCTCTTTCATGAAGCAAGTACCCCACGGAGGCCAGCAGACTTTCTCATCTTAGAATGAATTAACTCCATCTGTTTGCTTTCCTCTTGCTGTGGTCAGCTGTACTAAAAGAATCAGCACATTAACGGAAAGTAGGAAAGGGAAATTACTTTAGAATGCATGATCTTTGAAGAGGAGGAATCCAGTTGAGTCATCATAGGGCCAAGTGGGCAGACACAGGCACTTGAATGGTGCAGGGCATCTGAGGAAAAGGAGAGGGGGGACTCTCTGAGGATACTTTTCTCTGATTCTGCATTCTGCAGCTATAAGTACTTCTATAGACAATTTAGACTCAGCAATAGAGGCTCCCAAATCTTGATTGAGAAAATTAGATGGTGAGACGTAGTTCAAATGCTAAGTATGAACATGAAAAGTTCTCTCCTCATCAGACAACAATGTCTTCTCCCTATATGACTCTCATTAGGTAGCCTTTGAAAGCCTTTGGCACAAATACTAAGCTAGAAAAGAGCTTGATAATTCCAAAATAATCAGGTTGTGTGCAGTGATGACTGACAAGAAAGAAGAGTCATTGCATTTTTATTGTTAACTCAAATACAAGTTTGGTGCCAGATAGAAAGTTCTTCTGTCCATCACAACTCCAAATACTATACTTTAACTAAATCTTAAAAATAGTATTTTTGAACCATGACAAAAGATGGTTTTTATTTAAATAAAAATGAGTGTATATAACCATATTTTCTAAAATTCTACTTTCAAGCAAACTTTTTATAAAGTGCTTTGTTTTGCTTTGTATAGAAATTTTGAAATAGCCTAAAGGCTTTCTTTGACCAGCTGCCTCTCTATTAAATGTCCTCAGAGTGAAAAGATTTCCACAGCAGAGGCACCTGCAGGATGTGCGATTCATTTTCACTCCCAGTGTTGCTTGTCTAGAAGCCCAGGCTCCACTGGCTCATCACTTATATTCACAATGGACATCTGGAGCCAGCAAAATGAAACATTAGACTTGTTTGTGTTGACACATTAAAAAGGGAAAAAAGAATGGTTTAAAGTTCTGAGAGTCTCTGTAACATCTAATTACGCTTTCAACTGCAGTCCAATAAAAATTTTTTTTTTTTGCTTTTGCAGGGAAACGGGCATTAAGGAAAAGCAGGGTATGCTATTCTGATTGTTGCTAGGTCAACTCTCAATCCACAAGCTGAGTGACAAGCAGCCTTTACATATTTACAAAGTCTTTCTTCTGCAGACGCTGAAGAGATGCACCAAGACATTTGATGCTACCATTTTCTTCACAGTGCCTTCATATTTTACTCCCCCTCCTTTCCTGACTGAGGAAGTAGTGGTTGTGTTCAAGTATGTGTAAGGTATCTCTTCATAAGCCTTATGTGCTAGGTTTCATAAGGTGCTTCCAAATTCAATTCATCTTTATATTAAAATGATAAAGGAATGTTACAAGAGCCCAAAGAATAATATTTTAAAGTATATATTAGGGTATTGTTTTATTTTTTAACTTTTAAGATTATGATGTACATGGGGGATAGTATTTACCAATATGTGTATATAAATGCCTGTCCCTAAAGCTGCAGGTCCTCTTATGGCTGAAGTCATAGATGATTGTAGGCTGCCTAATGTGGATCATGGGAATCAAACTCAGGTACTCTGAAGGAGCATATCTTTGAGTCATATCTCCAACACCGTAATATTTCTTTTTTTTATTTTTTAAAGAAAGTTAAATTATGTTTCTATACATGTGTACTCATTCATGTCAACGTCAGGGTATTGAGGTTAGAAGGCAACTTGATGGAGTTAATTTTCTGTTTCCATCATGTGGATTCCATGGATCAAACTCAGGTCATCAGGTTTGGTGACAAGTGCTCTCACTAACTCAGCCACCTGGTCAACCCTCAAATAATATTTCAGGAGGGAAGGTAGCTCTGTCTATAAAGTACTTGCCATATAGCATAAAGACCTAAGTTAGCTCCATAGAATCACAGCAAATGTTCAGCATGACGGTGTGCACTTGTAGACTCAGCACAGAAGGCAGAGGCAAGCAACCCTGGCGTTCACTGGCCAGCCAGTCTAGTCTACTTGACAAGTTCCTTGTCACTGAAAACATCTATCTCAAATGAAAAGGTCTGAGCCACAACAACTTGTGGTTGCCAGCTACCAAATATCCACACATGTACTGCAAACACAAACAAAAATACACACACAAGAATATTTTGTAATTAATCATATTGATTTTGCTTTACTTATAGAATTTTTGCATGAGAATTTTAATCATTTTCAAAATACTTGCCTGCCCAGAAAGAACAAAAGCCTTATACCAAGAGAGAGAGAGAAGGGAATGGGGCAAAGGGAAAGTTGGAGGCAGTCATAACCATTGGCTGTTTTGAAATGTTACACATGTAGTAAAAAATGATAACAAATTCTAAACATTAAATTTAAAAAATTTCACAAGTAATATAAGCTTCAAATGTATTATTATTAATAAACCACTAAGGGCACGGGGCTTTAGAAAAAAATGGGACAAATTGATAGCCATGAGGCTGCATACCAAATTCTCAAGATAAACATGAGAGAGTGCATGAACACCACACACTGTTGCTACATTCTGAACCTTGTCACATGCTCGTTGTATTGAGAGCACTCTTTCTTTCTTTTGGTGAAAATATGTTTTTTTCATGCAATGTATTCTGATTATAGTTTCCCCTGCCCCAACTCCTCCCAGAGTCTCCTACCTGCCCTCCCATTTGGAGTCACACATTTTCTGTTTTTCTACAAAAAAACAAATAGGCAGCTAAGGAATAATAAAATTAAATAATATTTAAAAAATCAAAATAACAAACTAAACAACAGAAAAAAAAGAGCCAAACTCCAGCACTGCTTTTGTTTCTAATGAGAGAGAGAAAGAAAGGGTGTGGATCTGAGAGGTGGGGAGATAGAGATGTGGAGAGGATCTGGGGAGAGTTGGGGGAGGGGAAACCTGATCATGCTATGTTATACGAAATATAATCTATTTTCAAGAATAAAAAGAAAACCCTGGCAGCAATGAGAAATCTTGCCATTGCCCTGAATGTCAGCCATTAATTTCAGAGAAGCATTAGGTTTTGGTGACAGGAGTTTCAGTAGCACTGTCCATTCTGCTGAGCTGAAGACGACAATCTGCCACCCAGGAAGTTCACTAAGAGGTCCTGGCAGGAAAGTAGTTTCAAGTGGCTGCAAATATTAGTTTTAAAATATTACTTTGGCTGAGGCCAGTAAGATGGCTCACAAGCTTGAAAACTGGGGTTCAGTGCCCAGAACCTAAATGAGAGGCAAGAACCAACTGCTTTGTTTGTTCTCTGACTTCTAAATGCATATAACGATCACAGTTGTGCCCCCCGACACACACATGCATACACTCTGTAAAAAAAAATGCTTTGGGTCTGAAAAAATGGCTCAGAGAGTATAGTACTTACCTTTCAAGTGTAAACTAGAGTTTGGATCCCCATCACCCATATAAAAGACAAATGGGTGTACAGAACCACTCTTAATTCCAACGTTCAGGAGACAGAAACAGAGGTTCCCTAGAGAAAGTTAGGAGGCTAGACTTGCTGAATTGATGAGCTCTAGGTTCAAGTGAGGGACCCTGCCTCAATATACAAAGTAGAAAGCAACTGAGAAAGACGTCCAACAGTCACCTCTGTCCTCCACACTCATTTACAAATATGTGTGTACATCAACACAGGATAGGAAACGAAGCCCTTGGAAAGCTAGAGTTGTCTTCCATCCGCCAGGTCAAGGTTTGATACTCAAACCTCAGTGCACAGCACAGTAAGTTGGCCAGGTTTTCTAGACTTAACCCAGAGAGTCTCTCATGAGAGAGGCTAGGTAGAGCTTGGCACATTATGCTTCTAACAGGTTCCAAGCATTGCTGCTGCTCCCATCCTAGGAGCCAGACTTTGAGAGTTCCTGCTGGCCTTCTGGCTTTTCTACCTACACTAGCATCATGCACGATGCATGGTTACTTTGTGTCACAGAATAGTCTTAATCATATTAATTCAAGTTCCTGTAAGAGCCATCTCAAGTGTTCTTTCATGAAAGACAGGTCCACTAGTAAGCCAACCATCTTCTGGGAAGGAGGTGGAACCAGTTCTGCTATTTCCTTCCACTAATCTTCTCCCATAGTCTCAAACTGCTGGTATGCATCCTACTAGCCAGAGAGAGAGAAGACATGGGAAGAATCAAAAGGATGAGATCAGATCAGGGCATTCTCATTTGACTGACATCCATCTTTTTCCTAAACTGGCTTTCTGCATTCTCTGGCTGGCTTGTGATGAACACTGAGATGTTTCCTAGCAATGATTTTGGAGGTCCTTTGAACACACCCCCTTTGGTGGTTTAAATGATGATGCTCCTCATGGGTTTATGTAGGAAACTCCATCCCCAGTTGGTGGAAATGCTTTGGAAGGATTCGATGTGGCCTCTTTGGAGGAGGTATGTCACTTGGGGTGGACTTTGAGGTTTCAAAAGCCCACACCATTTCCAGTTAGTTCTCTGTAACTCACACTTGTGAATCAAGATGTGAACTCTTAGCTACTAAACCAGTGCCATCCTGGCCGATCTATTGACCTGCTCCCTGCCATGACAGTCATGAACTCTAACCTTCTGGAAATATGTGTTGGAAGCTGTGAACCCCCAGGTCCTGAATTTCTGGTAAACAACTTATAATGCTCTGAGCATGAGACCCTCTGGATTTCCCGATGGCAGGGGAGTGGTTTCTGGTGGGTTTTGGCTGGGGCATAGCTATCAGTTAAGGATCCCTATATAAGCTGCTCCATGACACGATAAAGGGGACATTCTGGCATCAAGGATGACCCATGTCTCTGTCTGTGTGTTTTTGTGTGTTTCAATCTCCAGCCCCTTGCCCAGTTCGGTAGCACATAGAGTGGAGACGGACATGGTGTGCTACAACTATGAGCTGCAAATTACATGTTTATATGGTAATAGTGTCTTATGACAACAATTAAAAAAAAATAACCAAGACACCCAGTAGACATCCTGCCTGAGTGGCGTCTCTTCTTTAACTGATTGCTGGAAAGCCTCTACTTCTCCTGAACCACTCTCAGATTCACACCATAACAATTTATTCACACTCCGGAGAATTTCTTTGGTCATTACTTGAAATAATTCCAAACCAATTCTCTGTCTCCATATCTGAGAAATGGGGTATTCCCACACATTTCTTTTCCTAATGCCACACAGTACTGAATCTTCCAAGTTGGAGCTCTATATAGGCTAACCTTCTCTCTATCCCAGCTACACCAGGTTCGCAGACACTAGCATGAGGACTACCACCTAGAGCAAACACACATTAGCCCCTGAGGGGAGCTCTGGCTCTGATATTAAATATTCATTATCAATTTGACTGAATTTAGAATCATCTAGAAAGCTAGCGAGGCATACATCTGAGTATGTCTATAATGGTATTTCCAGAAAAGATTAGCTGAGGGGGATAAGAACCACCCTGAATATGGGTGTCACCAGCCACACTGCCGAGACTGGAATCATCCTCAGATGGAATAAAAGAGGGAGTGAAGGAAATACAGATGAGTGCTGGCATTCTCTCTCTCTTTCTATCTCTCTGCCGTGTCAACTAGTCCACCATGCCCTCTCTGCCACAATAGACTGACACTGTGATCCAAAAGAAACTCTTTCTTTCTAAGGTTGTCTCTCTCAGCCAGTTTGTTTTACTGATAAGAAAAGTAGCCAAACACAGGAGTCTCTTTCTCACCAGGACAGGAAGTGAGGGGACAAACATCATGCTTTATTCCTCCTTAGTGGTGACAGGATAATGCAAGGTTCAAGGCACAGCTTTCCTATAAAATATCCAAAATATTTTCTCTCCCACGTACATATGCATGTGCATACAAATGGATCCCAACATCCTTGCCCTTTTTCTTTGCTCCACTTTTTTTTTTTTACTTTTCTTCTTACTAATTTAAACCTTATTATCTATTATCATTTTCTGTGTATTTTGGTCCATAATTTCATTTTAAACTTTCCATCTCTTTCTCCCATGTCTCCTCAAGCAGAACTCCATATTTGAAAGCCTATAATAATGTGAATCTTGTATGTCAATACATATTCCATATACCAACATAAATTCCATATATCAATATAAATCCTGTTTGCTCTCAAATCAACCTGGTTATAATTAATACTTCACACCTAACCTACATATTCTGCATAGTTCACACCAGTATAACTCAGTGGAAAATGAAGCTTTTTTGAATTTGTCACAGCCACAAATAAAGTCCTGTATCAGATCCATAGCTGCATATGACCTGATTGATAACCTCCTCTATCCACCTCTCTTTGCCAAAGCATCATCCTTTATTCCTTGGCCACTCTGTGTTCAAGTTTTTTTTTCCTCCCTTCCCTTTGTGAGGACCCTTGTGAAAAAGTCCAATTCCCATCCCTCCTTCACCATGTAGGATAGTTTCTTTTCCTCTTTGGGCAACCCAGATCTAGAAAACATTGGGTCCTTGGATAGCAATCCTCTCTCAATCAAGTCTAGTAGAAGCATCTAAGAGAACATTACTTTTATTCTTTATTGTCAAAATTGTACTATATCTTTGATCTTCAAGGAAAAAAACTGTGAGAGAAATGTAAGAAAATTTGAGAGTTCTTTTTTCTTTTTAATCTGTTTATGTGTGTGAGGTGGGTGTTAAACAATTGGTTGGCTTGCTGATTGGTTGATTGGCTGGTTGGTTGATCGTCTTTTTGTTTTGTTTCTGAGACAAGGTCTTTCTATAGAGATATAGCTGGCTTCAAACCCAGTAGTCCTCCTGTCTCGGTGTCTTGACTATCATGGTTACAGGCATGTATTACCATGTCTAGCTATGTAATTGATATGATTGATGATGAAGCTAGGTTTCAGAGATCTCAAACTGCTTGCCAAACTCCATAAACTAGATAAGTGGTTAAATCTACTTGTTCTGTCTCAAAGGCCCATTCCATTCTGTCATGCAAGAATGAATCCCTGAGAATACTCCTTATCCACAACCTTCCTGTGCAGTTCATCCAGAGAGGCTGGTGAAAGAAGTGGAAACAAACAGAGCTTGAGGCCAACAACAAGAACTCTATCTGCTGTGGAGCCAGTCACTGCTACAGTCAACTGCCCTGGTCATTATTTTTGAAGATTAATTCCAAATTATTTGTATCCCAGATTTCCACCAATTAGCTCCAACTGACACACGATTGCAGGATATTGAAACAAAAGGGGGCTGGTGTCCTTTCCTGTGGAGGGACAAGGGATTTGCTCCTGAAGTCGCTATTAGCACTAATAGGAGTTGTGAATGTACCTAGTGGGAGGAGAGAGCTGACTAGTTGATGAGTATAGATAAGATTATTCTATTCACAGCACCCCTGGCAATTTCTACTAGTTGTCATGGTTTATCTCCTTAACTGTCTTTATGAATCAGTTTTTGTTCAGAAGTCATAATGCTTCAGATTATCAGCCATATCAGGTAATGTCACCAATGATAAATGCCTGCTGTTAAAATGAATGCCATGATCTCTTCTGTGTCTTCGCTTGTTGTTGATGCAGACTCCTGGGGCCTTGTGTGACAGTGGGAGTCCATTTATCGACATAAAACATCCTCTTGTTTATACATGATCACTTGGTAATCGTGTGGCCTGTGTGCAGGAAGTCAAGAAAAATAATAAGCGTGGTGCAATCTGCAAGCCTGGAAGAAGAAGGCTGTTTTTTAACAATCAAGCACTATTTAGGGGGATTAAAGTGGCTTTTGATAAACTGCCAAATAATCAGAAGGGCCAGATTTATAAGAAAGCCCACTGAAGACCTTTTGGGCTCTTCATTTTTTAAAGACTCTTTGTAGGGGATTTTAAGTAATTTCTTAATAATTGTAAATTAATGTATTAAAAGAAAGTAGAGCTGAATGTTTTCCCTGAAAGCCAAAGTTATCTCATTTCTTCTTTTTCATACAAAAGAAATTATGCTCTGTGATCACAGAAGGGGAAGAGGTTATTTCCTTTTAACCATAAGTCCCATTATCCTCAAAGCACGCGTACAGGCTTTCTGAAGTTGAACATGCCTTCCTGTTATGAGTGGACAATCACTTACACGGCCTTAGAAATGCTACAAAGCTCTGGCAGTTCCATTTTCTGTCTGCCTTGCCATCTGGATAAATGGCATTAAAGCAACCTTTTCAAGATAAATATTAGGGCAGAGTGCTCCCTGTATCTCTCATGCTGCTATATTTCATTTCTTGCTAGATGTGTCAGGAATGAAAAGCCATGACTGTCCTTTACATAAGGGCTTTTATCAGAATTATATTGTACTGAGCAAGTCTAAAAAGTAGGGTAACATCTCCCTATACTCAAAGGGCTAACCGGTTTTGTACTTCAGTTCCAGCTATAAAAGAAGTGAACATCCCAAGTCCCATTCGTTGTGATGCAAGCTACGGTATGACAGGCATCCATTCATATGCGTCACAGAGACATGGGTCATGGGTGACACACATACTGGCAGTCATGTATCTTGCTGCGTCATGATTATTAAAGTCATTTGTCTCTGACAAGAGTCGCATGACTTCTGCCAGCATCCCCAAAACAAAAGGATACATTATTAGGCTGTAAGTTGGGCAAAATCTACTTTTAGACATGACATTAAATATGTCATCTGCACACTGTTTAGATATCCAAAAGGACAGAGGTAAAATAAGAAAAAAATTTAACCAGGGTTTTGTGAAGCTGCCCAGATGACCTGTGACTTTCTATTAACATCTGAACACAAATTTCTCTATCGAATTCCTTTCCTTCCTCCCACCATTCCCCCTTTCTTTACTTCCTTTCTCCTTCCTTTCTTCTTCTTCCCTCCTTCCCTCTCCTCACAGTTCTTAGGGTTCAGATGCCTCTAATCTCTTTTCTCCGAAGCTGTGTAGAGAGACATCAGGGGTAGCTATTTGGAGTATCCCATCCTTCTTCCTGTTCACAGCAGTGTGTTCACAAGTGTGGCTCGTGGAAAGTAAGTGAGCTGCAGTCTGTGGAGCACCAAGTACAATTAAGCGTCTGTGAATGTGTTTGGAAACAAGGTAGGAAAGACTGTTCTTCAGGGACATTGACATGCAAGTGCGATTTTCCTACAACGATCAGGACAAAGCAGCTGTCCTGGAGCTGCGGTTGTTAAAACCAGGATGATAGAGAACTGAAGTTGTCGTGGTCATTCTTTGCCATTCTTTGCCCTCTGCAGAAGATTCATTTGATAATAAAGCAGGAGTGAGCTCTTCTGATTCACTTTTATTCAGTTTTGAGTTGACAGCATTTATAGTATGCAACCGTACCTTTTGTAATGTGTGTTGTGTAATGGCTACATTGAGCTAATTTACATATGTATCACCATACCTATGCATCAAGTTTTGTTATTAGAAGACAAAAATCTACATTCTTAAGATGAAGGCACATTACTGATAACTACAGTTACCGTGTTGAATAATGGATTTTGATTTTGAAGGGACATTTACATACCTTTACAAAGCTTACCTTTCTCACACCAATCTATCCTTGACAACCAACTACGTAAGCAGAACCAATTCTGTTTTTAATCCAATTCCCTTTGAACTGTATATCTGCCACTCAAAACCAAAAACCTTACTAATTGTTGAGATTTGCAATACTATACTGAAAAGTACTAACGCAGATTAATATATTAACGCTGTGAGGGAAGTCCTGTTACTTTTTAATTCTGCAATTTTCTTTAATTTGATTTTTTTCTAGTAAACTAATGTTTATTTCTCCCAGATTGTTTCATTTGTGTGCTCTATTATTTTTATTTACTGACATCCATCAATTTTATAATACTAAATCTATGAATCTAACTTAGAAAATGTTCAAATAGTCTTATCTTTTTAGATTCATTTAGAATTTGTAAGGTAGCAATCATTAAATGCAACAGAAAGTGTATATGAGGGTATATATCACTACAGTCTTATTCGTTCTGTGAGCATTTAATGAGAAACTACTGTAGGGTAGAAAGCAGACAGTGTGAACACCAAATGAAAATTGGTGCAAAGAAAACCTAAAAATCAACCCCCCATTCACCTTAGAAACACAACTAACTAAAATGCAGTTCCGTTTCCATAAAGAAATATACACCAAACTCTATCATACATAGGCCAAACAAAAACAAAGGAAAATCAGTGTTTCTTCTTCCTTCCTTCCTTCCTTCCTTCCTTCCTTTCTGTCTGTCTTTTATTTTTAAAACAGTCTTATTTTACATACCAACCCCAGTTCCCTCCTCCTGGTCCTCCCACTTTCTGCCCCATTCCCACCCACTCCCCAGACAAAGTGAGGCCTCCTATGGAGAGTCAACAAAGCCTGTAACAGTACTTGAGGGAGGACAAAGGCCCTTCCCCTGTATCTAGACTGAGCAAGTAATCCCTCATAGGAAATAGGTTCCAAAAAGCCAATTCAAGCACTAGGGATAGATACTGGTTCCACTGTCAGTATCCCCACAAACTACCCACCACACCTGTCACCCACATTCAGAGGACCTAGTTCGGTCATATGCAGGCTTCCAGCTGTCAGTCCAGAGTCAATGAGCTCCCACGTTGGTCAGCTGTTTCTGTGGGTTTCCCCATCATGATCTTGGCCCCTTTGCTGGTATTATTGCCTCCCCTCCGCAACTAGACTGCAGGAGCTATGCCCAGTGCTTGCTTACCTGTGGATCTCTGCATCTGCTTCCATCAGTTACTGGATGAAGGTTCTATGATGACAATTAAGATAGTCATCAATCTGATTACAGGGGAAGGACAGTTAAGGTACCCTCTTCTTAGCTGGGGTCATCCTTGTGGATTCCTGGGAATTTCCCTAGTGGGTTTCTCGCTAACTCCATAATGGCTCCCTCTACCAAGATATCTTTTTCCTTGCTCTCCCTCTCTGTCCTTCCCCCAACTTGACCCTCCTGATCCCTCATATTCTCCTCCCCCATCACTTTCTCCCCTCCACAATCCTCTTTCACCCTCCCCCATCCCCCCATGCTCCCAATTTACTCAGGAGATTTTTGTCTGTTTCACCTTCCCAGGGAGAATCCATGTGTATCTCCCTTAGGATCCTTCTTATTTTCTGGCTTCTCTGGGGTTGTAAACAGTAGGCCATTCAAATCTCCTTTCTTGATTTTCATTAGATATTAAAAACAATTCTTCAGACTACACACAATCGCAATCTCTCAAAAGAGTGCTAGAAATAATTGAAATATTTACCATACTTAGAGAATAAAGATAGTGTGATTTTTTTTTAAATAGAAAGTCTAGCAATATCAGACATACAACACAGTTTATAGTCCAAAGTCTTCCAATTTACTCAGGAAATAAAACCAAAGTCAATAAGCTGCTGCAAATATTCTAAACTGCTTTTCAATGTGACAAGAGGAATGAACACAAAAAGAAGACATGTGGGGAACATAATGAAATCTTGAAAGCCAGCTTACTTAGAATTAGGTTAATCAATTCAATTCTCAAGGTTTTATTATTGTTCCACTTGTCTTGCTTTTGGCTGGACTTGTTGGGAGATTTTTAAAGATGCATCATAAAGTAAGACAATAGTTTACAATTGACTTATTTGATTTGTATAATCAGATGGGAAGGTAAGTTGTGGTGAACCTGTCCTCTGCCTGTCTGTGAGAAATACAAAAAGATAAAACACAGGCACCAAATCTCAAGAAACTGAGGAAGGAGAGATGAACTACACATATATAAGAGAAGCAATTAATAAAATCAAAATTAGAGGGTACTGTTTTGTTTTATTCATTAGTTCATTTTTAAATTATGCCATGTTTGGAGCATCACTGCTTTCACAGGGACAAAAGAATACTGTTGATTATGTAAAAATGAATATATTCAATGATGACAGTGCACAAAAGAAACAGGAAATGCTTAACTTGAGAGCACTTTTTGAGTCTCTTCTGAGGCAAACATTGGGATAAGCCTATTTGCTGGTTCCTTACACTTGTCACTGAAAATATACACAGATAAACATAAAAAATGGCAAGATATTCATATCAAGGAAATTAAGCCAATCTCAGGAAGATTAATATCACACATTATCTTAGTTAGATTTCTATTATTGTGATAAGATGCAGTGATCAAGCCAACTTAGGGAAGAAAGTGTTTATTTGGCGCTTACAGTTTCAGAGGGTTAGTTGAGTGCATCACCATCATGGCAGGGAGTATGACAACAGGCAGCCATAGTGATAGAGCAGAAACGGAGTGCTCATACCTTGAGACACAACCACTAGACAGAGAGGGTGGCTGAGGGGAAGGGAGAAGAGAGAGGGAGAGATAAAAAAATGACCTGAATCTTAAGAAACTTC
The DNA here is from genome assembly GCA_028555095.1 of Dicrostonyx torquatus. NCBI lineage: Eukaryota > Metazoa > Chordata > Mammalia > Rodentia > Cricetidae > Dicrostonyx > Dicrostonyx torquatus. Next base: position 2,576,414 of record JAQHUG010000213.1, on the reverse strand, counting down.
AAAGCCCACTCCCAGTGACACATTAACCCCAATAAGGCCACACTTCCTAAAGATTCTCAAATAGTTCCACCAACTGGTGACTAAGTATTCCAGTATATGAGCCTACAGCCATCTCCTTCAAACTACTACATGTTTGCTCTCATTTGTGGCTCCTAGGTTTTATATAAGTACATAAAATGATGCAAAAATATATTACATTAAATAGGAGCAAAATGGGATAATAGGTAGATTAGTGTGAGCTTACTCACACTAATAATAATAGTGAGTAATAGAGTGAATACTTGTGAGCTATTATTTATAGACAATTTACATTGATATAGATTTTTGCATATTGATACAAATTCAAATTATACTTGTTGTATTGAATATGCTCCTATTGCTGTTTATACACCTATTCAAAGTTATTTTGTCATATTGTATGCATGCATACCTCTACTTAAGACATTGTGCATACAAATACAATTTTAGGATATAATTATCATACTATACTATACATTACTACTTCTGATGGAGATACTTATACATTGTTTACATTTTGAGGTAATTGTCCTTATTTGCTGTACAATTGTTTAATATTCTAATATAAAGTCTTAGTCTTTAAGTTATACAGGTCTTAAGTAATATAGGTCATCCATGTTTGTCATACTTATAGTTAGACTAATCAAGCTATTTAGATGCATAGAAATTGTATTATGCATAGATAGGTAATCTTCAACCACTTCAAAGGACTGTAGAATATGGCATTTAAATAACTTAGGGTTCTGTTGATGTGAGACACGATTGCTCCTGGCAGCACTGATCAAATCCCAAGAGAATGTTGGACACTGAAGACACTCTACTTGGAGCTTGTTTTCTTCTTGGCAAAACTGGCCTTTGCCCATGCCTCAACCACTGACAAAATACACGGACTGGACAAGCAGGATACCAGAAAAATCTCTGCCAAACCTTACCAAAACAGGGTAAGACTGTTTTGACAAATTCCCTGCCTCTGAAAATGGTCTGTTACTCTTGGCCTTAGCCAAAGTTGGTTGCCCTAATGTTGTAAATGAGACTTGGTATGATTGCCCAGGTGGCCAGTTGTCTCTGTCATATACTGCACATTTTGGAAGCTGCTTGATTGCACTTCATGCCTACTCAAGTAATATTATTTCCCTTCTCAGTTCTTCAATGGGGTTAAAGACTAGATAATTGTAATTACTTTCCTCTTATGACTTATCCAAACCATTTCTAATATAAGACTTAGATTCCTTAGGATATAATAATTATTGAAACATTTAGCATATGTTTCTTGCTTAATATTGTTTATGCTGGTTGTAATTCTAATTTTTATACTTGATATCTATTCTTATTGTATATAGTTTTATGTTGGGTCTGTAATTCTCTTATTTAGACAAAAGGGGGAGGTTATGGGGAACCACCTTCAGCCAATAAACTTTGAGAGACTGAACCAGGTTGGGAGTGAGTTGGGGTACCAAAAAGGTACATACTGGCATGCCCTCTTTCTCTCTCCTCTCTCTGGATGCTGGATTTGGTTCCTGTTCCCCATTCGTGCAGAGAACTATGATCTGTGAGTCCCCCTTAAATAAAGAACCCCTTATTATACTTAATTCTGAGTTAGCGTGGAATTAATTTATTTGTGTTCTTCATCATAGAGGAACAAAGGAGACCAATGGAAGGGGAAGGAGGAATAAACAAATGCTTAGTAAGTGCCTAATATACGTACATGATGATGTCTTTACATAACCCAGGACCATGTACATGAGTACTACCCTAGTGAAGTAAAAACTCTTATTTAAGAAAACATATCAGCGAAGGAAACATGTGTCATAGACAGTGTATATAAACACTACTGGATGTTTAAGAAGAGGTAGATTTCTTCTAGTAGAAAATTAAATCTGGATAAACTATGAGCCATGGGGAATAAAAATATTTTAAAAGGCAGAAAAGCCTATGAGAAGGAACAAATAGAATTTTTCAACTCTTAGCATGTATCTGAAATCTCTCTGAGTGTGTTTAAGCACAATACCATTATAAAGAATTATAAGTACCCCAAGCCAATTCACTTCATGTCTCTGAACCTTGATTCTTCATGTAGATGGAGACTGCTTGTTTTTTCTGGCTCCCCAGACCCAAAATAATCACACAAAAGCTATATTAATTACAGCAATATTTGGCCAATGACTCTAGTATATTTTTAGCTGGCCCTTACGTATTAAATAAACCCATTTTTATTATTTTGTATTTTACCATGAGGCTCATGGTTTACTGGTAAGGTTCCAGCATCTGTCTCCTTCAGCAACTACATGACATCTCTCTGACTCCACCTTCTTTCTCCCAGGATTGAGTTTAGTTTTCATGCCTAGTTCTATTCTGCCCTGCCATAGACCCAAAGAAGCTTCGTTATTCATTAACCAATAAAAGCAATACATATACAGAAGGACTTCCCACATCATCTTCAACTGTCAGAGAGGGGAACTTCTACTCTCCCTTTCCCCTTCCATGTGACTATTGTAGTAGATTTAAAATATATTTCAAAGTACTTTTTGCATGCAAATTTCAACAGCAAGAATGAGGTACAACATACATCTTTAGACACATCCCACATAGTTAGTGTGTTCAATTTTCATGAGTTTGGATCAGGGAAACTATCATCAGAATCCCCTCAAAGTCTTATGATACACCTTTATATTTCTAATCTTCTGGTAAGAATGCTGATAGTGGTATCTACACTTAAACATAATCCTCAAGCACACAACAAATGTGAGTGGCTATAGGTACTGGGCAGACACAGATATGTACAGCATATTCACCAAATTTTAGAGCCACTGAAGAATATATCCTTATTTCCCCTCTCTCCAGGTTCTTTTGACCAGTATTCTACTGTCCTCCTATGCTCATTAGATACTTCATATAAGGTACAGCATGTGGTATCTACACCTGACTGATAAGAGACCTGAAATTACTTACTTAAAAGTTCAAATTTATCTATAGCCTGCCAAGCCAAAACCAAGCCCTAACTGTGTCAGTCAATGTTAAATGAAGCTAAAAATGAAGGTATTGCTTCCACAAGAAAGCAGCTCCAGACCCCAAATTTTCTCATTAGAGACACAAATAAGAAAACTCAAAAAAAGAAAATTGGAAAGAACAAAAAAAAAATTGAGCCTGATATACCTACCTAGCAGCTTGCTTGCAATGCAGGTTCCACCATAGTCTCAGAAATTCTGATGTGTTTTGACATATTTATCTGTGGGACTCTGCCATTGCATTACCATCTTCACATTATTTTACATCTAAATTGATTTCAATTACATAGACATTTCAAAACATTAATATTCATTTGAGATATTTCTGATATCTTCTCAGTGTGCTAAACTTTTCCAGGCTCTGGTTCATAATTAACCCACTCCACATGTAACTACAGAGAACAACCCTATGAAATTCTGATTAGTATAAGAGCCTTTTTGCATATGCTCAAAGTTCCTGAATTATAAACATTCAATTGGCAAAAGAATTCACTCATGCAACTGTCCTACCAAGGTTGAACTTTAGAAAACTTTCCCCCAGACTTTAAGATTAAGTAATTTAAGTAAGAAAGAGGCCCAAGCAACAGGTACACTCTAGACTATTTTGAGAAAACAAAGAAGGAATTCCATTGCTTTCCCATGGAAATAAAAACCAGGACTAAGGAGCCCAGAATGGAGAGGAAAAGAAAACACTACATAGTTTTAAAGGCTAGAAAGCTTTTCCCTCTGGTCAAGGGTAGAAACCTAATATTCCAGTTGGGCAGGTCAACCACTAGGATAAGGGACCACTCCTCAGAAAGGCAGACTCTCCATCTGTCATGCTAAAGAGGTAAGAGGAATAATTATCCCTTAATGAGAGAATGCTCCGTCTTTCTTGGAATGCCAGCTCCTTGTGCTGTTGCTATAGAGCTGCATGAGTTTCTGTTGAGTCCTCCTCCCTTCTGAATCCTTGCTCAGAAAGGTAGAATGTTTCTATCTCTTTTCTTTCTTTTCAGATGGTACCAGAACCTAAGTGTGTTTTCTCTGGTAGTTAGGGCTGTTCCACTCTTTGAATGCTTTGGTCCTGCCTTGAGGCCGTTTGTTGGCCATGTAAGTGATGGCCTCATGTAGTCTTTTCTCTTGCTTGTTTTTCATCTTCCTCTTCTGCGAAGCCACCAAGAATTACAGATTGCCCACCCTTTTAGGCTCTAATAAAATTGCGCTCAGTTTCTTTTTGAGTGTGTTCTTATATTGTTTTATTAATGACTGAGAACCCCAAGAGAAAACCCCACTTTCCCTGGTAACTTGTAGTTACTCGGGATGGAGGGGGTTTGTCAAAATTTCCAGTAACAACAACTTAATTCCTTGTGTGAATTTCCTAAAAGACTTTTATGAAAGCAATAGATTTCTTATGCAAATTTATAAACAAACAAGAACAAGCTAATGTGATTGATGCAGAGTCAGCAAGTGCAATTC
>JAQHUG010000213.1:2435106-2466397 GCA_028555095.1 Dicrostonyx torquatus | reverse complement strand
TTCTAATTAGCCACATGGTTCAGTACCTTTTTCAGCAAGGCAAGCACATCCTGCTTCTTCAGTGGATGGGCCAGGACTGCAGAGGAATGGGCTTCCTCTTTCCCAGAATTCTCCTATTCTCATTGACCTACCTCTACTTCTGTCTGGTTGTCCCACCTATACTTCCCGCCTGGCTACTGGCCAATCAGCATTTATTTAAATCATAATTGGCAGAATATAGAATTGTCTTGCACCACTGCAAGTCATCCACTAAGTGAATTATAAATAGGCCTGTGTGATAAATTCTGATGGTTTTAGAAATAAACAAACAAAAAATTGATAAAGGCCTTGTGCCAATAAATTTTTCTCATCAACTTGACACCTGGGAAAGCCACCTGGGAAAAGGGAGGCCCAACTGAACAAATGTGTGACCATATTGTCATGTAGTATATATCTATGAGAGATTGTCTTGATGATTGATGTGGGAGCACCATCCCCAGGTGGGTGTGCCTGGGCTACATAAAAAGGCCAGGAAGCATAAGCTGGACAGCAAGTCAGTAAGTAGCATTCCTCCAGAGTCCTTCCCTTCAGAGTCCCACCTGACATTTCCCAAAGATGGACAGTGATGTGGAATTGTGAATCTTTTACTTTCCTGTGTTTGATCACAGCAACAGAGCAGCAAACTACTGCAGGCCTCATGTTTAGCCCACAAACTTATTCTGCGTTGCAACAAGACTCTAACTAGTTTTTTAGATGATGAGCAAAATGAAATAAAAGCAGTTGAGCCCAATTTTCAATAATAATTTAATAAAGAAATATTTTTTGCATACTATCTTACATGGTGGTTTAGGCCATAGGTTCCCAAACCATGTTTGCTACATGAAGAAAAAAGAAGAAGAAGAAGAGGAAGGAGAAGGGGGAAGAGGAAGAGGAGGAAGAGGAGGAGGAGGAGATGAGAAATTTGTAAAAAGAGTTAACCTTCTGCATTCTTTAAAACAATAAGATTCTTTAACATCTTAAATTTTAAAACAATAAGATGGTGAAGATCATTGAACAGTGTAACAAGTAATGGAAGTGACCTAACTAGTGCTGTAGGATATCCTACAGCCAGTAGTTACAGCCCACTGGGGTGTGGCTTCTCATACTATTTATGCCAATGTAGAGCATGCATCCCACCTCTTTGCTGGCTGTCAGATTCGGTTTCTGTGCTCCATTCCAGCAAAGGATTCTAATTTGTGAGTCTACCCCTAAATAAATAATCATCTATTATTCTCAATTCTGAGCTAGTGTGGGATTTCTTTTAAGCGTCCATCTTCAAACTAGTGGGTTCCCTCCAGCTTAAAATCTGTTTATTAAGTGCAGACAGTGTAAGAAAATTTTCATTCATATGTATAAACATATTGTATCCCTACTATGTGCCAGTTATCTTATGTTTTTGTGGATATTTTACTAAATGCCTTGCCATTTAGAAATCCCTTGTCATCTAAGACAGGAAAATGCATAGGCAGATAATTTCAATGTTAAGTCAGAAATATAATAAGGGTTTCTATTTGGAGCACAGAAGCAAAGAGGGGTGTGGGTGGCATTTAGTCTTATCATAACTCAGCATTGTAGAGGAGATGACTAATGTAATTGAAGGATGGGAACAATGGAGTAGGAGGGTTCATCTGTATTTCTATGCTTTGATTGGTTAGATAAAGATTCTGCCTGGCTTGTAAGATAGGTCAGCCCTTAGGTGGGCGGAGTAGACAGAACGGAAGTTCTGGGAAGAGAGAAGGAAGTGGTCAGTCGCCATGAGGCTCCCGTCGCAGATGGATGCAGGTTAGACCTTTCCGGTAAGTCACCCACCTCATGGTGACATACAGACTTTTATGATGGGTTAGTTTAGACGTGAGAGCTAGCCAAGAAAAGGCTGGAGATAATGGGCCAGGCAGAGTTTAAATGAATATAATTGTCATGTGGTTATTTCAGGCATAAGCAAGCAACTAGTGGCTGAGAGGGCCGGCGGATGGGGGCTGGGAGCCAGGCGCTGGGAACATAACCCACACCTCTCCCCCAACTTACAACAGAACAAAGTTAGCAAGGTGGTAAAGGGTGAGACACACCCAGGCATGGAGAAAGATGCCTGGCATCAGCCAGTATCATGTGTTCTGCGCACTGCATGCTGCTAAGTACTGTTAAATAGGAAAGTCAAAGCAGAAAGTAGGAGATGATGATTAAAATATTCTTGAAACCAGTGATTGGAGGGACATATGAGCTATGCGTACTAGCTTAAGAGCATGGACTTAAGTCTATATAACCTGAAGCAGATAATGGAAATCAGAATGTGATAAGAAGTTCACTCCAAACAAAGCAAAAGTATGAGCTTAAAGGGGACTAGGCTAGGAGGAAAACACCAGCTAGCAGGGTTTAGATGCAATAAAATGAGCATCTGAGAAGTCATAGTACCCATGCACATGAGAGCTGTTAGATGAGAGAATGTTTGAAGAGTTTCTCTGCAGGGTACAGTGGCGGCATCAGATGGAGATGTAAGAGTATAAGATGGTACCATGGTTTCCATTGTGCATGTATTCATGTCACTACTTCTGGCAAAATGCTACACAGGATAAAGGAGAGGTGGGAAAGGAAATGAGACTGGAACAAATAGAATGGTGGGTTCCTGTGAAGTATCTAGATATAATGGTCTGCAAGATGCCGGTTGAAGAAGTCTATAGTTCTGAGTTACTCCTGACTGCCATAGTTCTGCTGTTCCAGTAGTATGTGGCACATCCCACATTCTGAAGTCTAATTAGTGACCCATGGAGGTGCTACCCTAGAGAATGTAAACAGAATCACCATACACTCCCCTCTTTCTGCATTTAGACTATGCTTCCCAACAAGAAGCCTTTCTCTCCTTTGACAGAATCTGGACCAAGAGAGGCAGACAGGATGGTACTGTACATAAAAACATGGGATCTCCTGGGACCTCTGCTATGTGCTCCTTCAGTCTACAGATCACATGAAGCCTCGCAAAAACTAAATTACTTGTTTGTCTGACCTTGTCATTATCCTCAATGCCAGCACATCTGCAGTAGGTGAGGCTCCTGTCTTACTATCACGTGACAGCTATTCCCAATGGAAGTTAATTACTGAGGACCACATTAGCGATGGACTGGATCAACCAGAATCTCATCTTTCACTCCTCTTTCAGGCCGGGCACTTCCTTGCTCTGCTACAGTTTGGCCGTCTTGCTTGGTTCTATACTTCTCAAAAATATTCTGGTTATAGACTACTTAGTGTCAGATGTTTGCATTCTCAGCTGTCTTGCTGACTTTACAACACAATTTCTGAGCTGAGTCTTAATCTTTCTACATGGGCAAATCAGGTGAGCTCACTTTATCTGAAAATGGGGACACAAAAGTCTTTCTCTTTCAAGACAGGTGTGAAAAGAAGATGAGGAGTGATCCTAAAGTGTCTGGCAAGGGCTAAGAGAGCCAGCAACGACTATTTTCCTCCCAGACTATCATTGCTTCTATCCATGCATTCTTTACAGTCCATCTTTGTCCTTTAGCTTTTTGCTTTTCTCTCTGTCTTCCTGTCCTTATGTATGTGTGTATGTATGTATATATCTTTGTATGTATGTAGAGAAACATAATCTCACTATTGTAGCACAGACTGGCCTTGAATTCAGGATCTTGCTTGACAAGTTCTTGGATTGTAGGCATGTACCAACCATTTTCTCTGTGCTTTCATATTTTCTAGAACAATGCCCTTCTTTTTTCTAGCTCAGTAAGTGTTGTAAATTTAAAAAAAAAATGGCGCGCGAGAGAAAGATGTCATGTAACAGAGTTCATGTGGAGAGTTGTTTTTATTGGGGGAAAGGGAACGTAAAAAGAGGGAAAGGAAGGGGAAGACCGGCCTCTGAAGACAGCATCAGAAGAGAAGAGAGAGGCGGGGAGGGCAGGAGGAGATGGAGAAACAGAGGGACAGGCAGAGAATCAGAGAAACAAGAGAAAGAAAGAGATGGGAGGTAGGCAAGACCCACCTTTAAAAGTAATGTGAGGAGGAGGTGCTCTTAGTGGCTACACCTGAGGATGTAGCCTGTCAGGACCCCAAGGGCAGGCCAGTACAGATGCCTGAATACTAATAGTAAGTCTTCCCCAATTTCATAGTCTTTGTACAGAGAAGGGGAACAGCCGTGTAGAGTAGCCTGGATTACAAAGCATGCACAGTCTGACATCTGACTTCTTCCACGTCTCTTGAAAAGTTAAGTCTCTGTGGGCAGTGCATCTCTCTTCATGTGCATCTGTGGCTGCACAGCCGTTATGTTAGTTATTTTTTTAAAGGTGTGTGTGTATATATATATATATATAAATATATATTTTACTTCTGTGAATATGTGTGTGTTGGTGCAGAAGTGTGCAGGTATTCTCAGAAGCCAGAAGAAGGCATCCGATCTCCTGGAGCTAGAATAGAGGCGTTGCGAGTCTGGTCATCTGTGTTCTGGAAACTGAACTCCGGCCCTTTGCAATAGCAGTATGTGTGTACTTTGAACAACTGAACTCTCCCTGTAGCCCCTCATGTTCTTGGTAAGCTTTCTCAAGTCATCCTGGTGTCTCTTAGCCAGCGGAAAGTGTATGAGGCCTAAATCTTCCCCTAATTCCCTTCTGCTCTTTTTGTTCTCGAACTGTAAAACAGGACCTCTGATTATTATTAGAACATGTGCTTTTCACCTGGTGTCCTAAGATGTCATCTCCAAAACAAGCGTTTCAAAGGTCCTTTCTGCACTCATTAAATCAAGCCTGAGGCTATGGAACTCACCCCAGAAATCAAATTCTGTAGCCTTGTAAGATCTAAGGTTTTCTAACTTGTTTTTTGTTTCTTGAGCCATGTTTGAAATGAAAGGAGATATTTTTATGCTGTTTAATTAAAGCATTAAGAAACTGGCAGAGTCCCCAGGCAGAACTTTCCTGCAAATTCAGTGTTCTGGGTGGCATGGTTGGTTATGAAGCTCTTAGCATCAATTAACAAGAGTTTGACAAGAGGTAGCTAGATTTTTTATCTCATATTTTAAAATTGCACAGCCAAGGCTCATCAGGTCAAACCATGGTACTAAGGACTTGGATGCTAGCATGCCATTGCCTGCCTGTCAGCAATCCACCTTTCCTGGTTTTCGCCGGGTTAGACACGATCTGAAAGCAGTGCTTTGCTAGTCAAGGCACAGGACTTTTCTCTTAAGTATTCCCCTTTACATATAGAGGAATATTTCTCTGGAGCACCCCAATTCCTGTTCATCAGCATTGCATCACCTGCCTATAGTCATCAATCATTGGCAAGGGGCAAGCGAGTGCTGTAACATGAGGGTTGGCTCATTGGGGTTACTGTCCTGCCTGCTACCCCACAGCCAGCAAGCCCCAAAGAAAATCACACAGAGAGTCTACATTAGGTTATTAACTGATTGGCCCATTATCTCAGGCTTCTTACTAGCTCCCATAAGTTATATTAACCCATTGTTCCCATCCATGCCAGGCACATGGCCAGTACCTTTTCTCAGCTGGGACAGGGACACATGCTGCTTCCTTAGAGATCTACGCAGGAATGCTAGGGAAGCTTCCTGCTTCCCAGACATTCTCCTCGCCCAGCCTCTACTTCCTGTCTGCTTGACCCACATATACTTCCTACCTGGCCAATCAACATTTATTTAAAACATGATTGACAGAATACAGACACATCTCCCGCACCAGAGTGCCACCGTGGTTCAGGACATTTATGATTTATCCCCAGGATTGGGCAGGACTCTTTCATAAACACATATCTCTGTGCTGGCACCTGTACAGATTTGATGCTACATTGCTCATATTTAGATAATCATATTGGTAATATTTTCAGATGTGGCTTCTGATATTACTAGGAGACAAAATCCCACAGCAAATTCCCTGAACCTTGGCTCTTGTACTCTTTCTACCCCATCTTCCACAAAGTTCCATGAGCCTTAGGTGTGGGAGTTGTCTTGCAGCTATATCCATTGGGACTGAGCACCACAACTCTGCGTTTTGTTTGGTTGTGGTTTTCTGTAATGGCTCCTGTTGCAAGCAGAACTTTCCTTGATAAAGGACGAGGACTACACCCTACATAAAAAACTACATGCAACTACAGAATGCTGAGAGAGGGAAAAATAGTCTTTCTTAAGGAAAAATATGCTAATTGGTTATGCAATACCGAATGGTCAGCCTTAAGACATACATAACAAGTAACATTATAAAGGAGAAAGAGACCTGGTCAGTCGTCCTCATCAACTCAGATCATGAAACCCAACCTGGACAAGTTCAACAGAACCACCATACACAGGCTGCTCATGCATGCTGCAGCATTGCTAAAGCATAAATTTCATTTTCATTTTCAACAATAAAAACTATGGATGTTATATTTAGGGATAGATATGTACATATACATACATATATGCACACAAAACAATTAATGAATTAAAAGATAATGAATTTTTAAGAAAGAAAGGGTGTATATATGGAAGGGTTTGGAATGAGGAAAAGGGAAAGGAAAATTATTGAATTACAGTACAATCTCAAAAGAAGTAATAGAAAATAAATAGCTCAAGTTCTATCAACAAGCCAAAAAGGAGATCATGGCTTTGGGTACTGTAAACACCTGTCATTTGACAGTCCTAACAAAACAGGAAGTGTGATGCTCTGTACATGCTGTAGACCAGGGTTGAGGTCATGACACTAGGGTCACAAAATTTACTGTCAAGTGCTGACCCTGAACTTACATGATTCAGGGAACAAATGCATTATTAAGTTCTGCACCTTAGCAAACTCATTGGCTTCACCCAGGACATGGACTTGACTGCAGATTCGACAATAAACATGTCTTTTTTCCTTCTAAGATATGTTGTAAATTGATTGTTTGCATAATATCCTACCTGACTCATGAAATCTATGCATTAGCTTTGATTTCTTTAAGGGAAGCTTTCTTTACTCTTCTATATGCAGTACTTCTAGAGAAGGAACTTATTCTATGGTTATCTTCTTTCCTCGTAAAAGAGAGACACATTTTAGAATCCAATCTAGAGTGTGGACTAGGTGGTCCACACTCGGTATCTGTGTGAGGCTTGGGATGCTTGAGGGAGCTTCTCTGGCATCACAGTGGGAGAACATAATGCTGGATTTGGGATTTCTGTCAAGTGTATTCAGGACATATTGGCATCCCTATAAGCTTCAGAGTTGAAATCACCAGAAAGAACGCGCACAAAAAGATAAGAGGCACTGCATTGGAAGCGGTTAACCTGGGATGCAGAATAAAATGTCACATGACACAAAGGCTTGAGGCAAATCTGTTTGTTGTTCTGGAGTCTGTGTATCTGCTGTAAGGTTCTGCTTTGGGAATGTCTCTGTCAGGTTTGTTCCAGTGTTGCCTGAGCAAAAGATGCGTTCTCCAGGATAGCTTTAAGTTTTACTACATGGAGCTCCAGGTCTTCCACTATCTTGGAGGTGAGCCCCAACTTACATGAGGTTCTCGGGTTGCACAATCAACAGAGAGGCAAGTTGTGCAGTACTTTTCATACCCATTGGTTCAAATTTCATCAGGCAAAGCAGACCATGCAATTAAACCAAAAATCAGTGTAAGGGAACACCAGTCTAGTAGAGGAGTGGGGAGAGAGGGAGGAAATAAAGGAGAGAGAGAGAGAGAGAGAGAGAGAGAGAGAGAGAGAGAGAGAGAGACTGAGAATACAGGTAGGTATTTTATCTCTATAACACAGGACTTACTCTTTTCTGTGAGTAATTCCAGATGCATATATTAACTTTCAATTACTATAATAAATACCCTAGATAATCAACTTGTTCATTTTGCTCTATGGCTTCAGGGATTCCAGTGATGATCCCCTGTTCTTATTGCTTTTAGATCTGTGGTGAGACAGTACATCCCAGCATCAGTGGATAGAGAAACAAAACTGACAATGTCATTGTGAACCAGGAAGCAAAACGAGACAGAAGGAATAGGTTTCTATAATCCTCTTCAAGAACATGTCTCCAATGACCTAAAGATCTCCCACTACACCCCACCATTTAAAGATCCCATCATTTTTCCAATAGTGCTTCTCTGAAGAGCAAGCACATGGTCTTTGGGGACATTTAAGGCACCAACACTGATAGTATCTATAGGACTCTGGAAATTGTTAGGATTGTGAAGGAAGACATTCGTGAGAGAAACCATTACATAAATAAAGCCTGTGTCACTAGAGCAACCACTTCAAAACGATATGGTTCTGTCACAGAAAATGATGACAATGTCCATGCAAATACTGAGCCCCCAAAGTGATCCTGAAGCACACACTAGCAGGTGTCTTTGTTTTTGTCTCTCTAAAAAGAGAAAGTCTCTGGTCATTTGAATCATGTGACTTACCCACTTCCATTAATTCCGTGATCATCCAACAAGTTCCTTATGTCTTAGCTTACTGTTTGACCTATAAAGAGGAGAGTGCAGTAAAAATAATGGAAAAATTATGTTTGACATTGGTATTTCTCATTGAAAAGTAATACGTTAACATTCTGTCTTATTATGATAGTTAATACCACTTCTCAACTTAATGAGATGAAAAATCACCTGGGAGCCAGGACTCTTGGCATGCCCGTGGGGAGTTAGATCTTTACCATGTCAATTAAAATAGGAAGAATCTAACTAGCGTAGGTGGCACACTCCTGAGCTGGAGGCCTGAACTGTGTAAGAAGGAAAAAGTGAATTGAGCACTGTCATCCACTATTCTCTGCTTCTTGCTCATCATGGATGAATTTTGACCAGTTCCTTCCATCTCCTGCTGTACCAACTTCCCCCTCATGATAGACGACACCTTGAACTGCAAGCCAGCATCGTCCTTTCTTCCTGATGTGGCTTTTGTCAGAACATTTTATCATAGCCACTGGAAAAATACCTAAGACATTTACGTGTGTCACCATTGTGTGAGATTTTAAAGTAATTCAGAGATCTTTTCACACCATAGCATTGGACGTTTAGAAAAAACATGGTTTGTATATATCATTATTTCACTAGATCTTACTGTGTATAGGTTTAACAAACACATGTATATTACCAAAGCACGAATTTCTCATCACTTTATAACTACATTTTAATGTAATTTTTCTTTATAAACAGTCACAGGCAAGACTATTTTATATTTTGCTTTTAATAAATTATTCTGAGATGAGCTCTCCAGGCTCCTTCAGGTTGTGCTGAGAAAAATGGCTTTAGAAAAGTTTGAAAGTTAGCATGAAACAGTCTCCCTAGTCCCATAAAATGAAAAGAACCAATAAGTATTCTTGGACTTGCAAAGGCGAGAAACAAATCTTAACCCAAGGAAACTCAGCAAGTATATGATGCTCTTCACGTAGTACTGTTATACAATTCCCTACTGTGTTTAGTAGTGATCTAGAAATGCCAGGGATGATATTAAAGTTAGCATCTTGGACTGAGTGTTCTCTAAAGGCCATTCCAACCTAACATTGTACCATTTTATTACTCTGGGGCCTACCTCGAGCCCCGGACACAGTTATTCCATAACTAAATGGAAAAGTTACACTCAGCCTTCATAGAAAGAAGGTAAACCACCCTCTGCAGGCTTGTGGTCTGTGTTCACCCTGTCTTCAAACTCAGGCTGCTGTTATATTTCAAGTGGCTAAATAAGTCAAGAGAAAAATAATAGTTTGTGACACATCCAAGTATATAAACTTGCGATATGGATGTTTGTAGACTGTGCTTGATGGCAGAAGCAATGTGTCCTCTCAGTTAAATACTGTCTGCAGCTGCTTTGCCACGGTGGAGTACCTGGGGTAGATCCCAAACGGCCCGCAAAACCCAACCTCCTTAATGTCTAACCCTGTATGGAAAAAGGTTGCCAAACATTTTGGAAAACTGAGCATCTAATCCTGCCTGTGATGACGACGAGGCTTTGTACTAGGTGTTCCTTCCTAGATGAAGCAACCCTAAATTAACTTTCTGCTCTCCCTACCTCATCTGACTTACTGAGTGGTTTCACTGTGTGTTCCACTTCACGAGTCGCATGTCAGGCAAATCATGCACATAATTCACACTTTAAATGAGTTAATTATTTAAGTGCTCAATCTTTTAGTCAGTCTATCAGGCAGAATTACAAGGAAATGAATAAACATGAGGGCAGTTCATACTCTCTCTCCCCGCCCCCATCATTCATTAAAGACATTTCAGAGACTCATTAGTTGGGAGCTTAAGCAGCCTTTATAGCAGGCTGATCAGATGCCAGACATGACTTCCCATACTCTACAAGTAGCACCTTAATGGAGGGAGTGAAATTCCTATCAGCTCATACGAATTAACTGTGACTCAGCCCCTCTCTGCCGTCCATTAACTGTTCAGGAAAATCTAATCCCGTCTCTTTGATCTGTTTAAATTGCTCCGGGTGTGTGGGGGGAGACTGGCTAAGTGAGTAAACAACTTGGATGCATAAAATGTTTCGTCACTTGCTTACTAGAAGCACTTTCCTGTTTCAGCCTCAGAAAACCAAAAAATAGTAAGGAAAATCTGGGCAGTGCTGAAAGGGATTTTAAATCAGTCCACTGTGCTCCCCAAATCTCTCATGACTTATAAAAAGCCTAGGGTGTATTGTTACCATTTTATGGCATGACAGTGGCAAACAGTTTCTTATTTTAAATGTAATTCTAAAACATGTCTCTTTAAAATATCTTCCCCAGAAGTGTTCTTAACAGACTCGATTCTTATCTGTCCATTGGTACACCTACTTCTTCCACAGTTCATATATTGTACCAGGGCAGTGGGCAGCGACCTCAAGAACAGTTGCTTAGGATGAGAAGCTTTGGATGGCATTCTGTGATAATTCCTCATGACTGCCTGTTGCAGTTTTCCTGGTCACATCTGGTTGTTGTGTTTGGAGTTTATTGAAAGAGCATTGTGTTTCAGTAGATGAGGATCAGGAGAAAAGGGTTTGTGCATCTACTTGTTACTAACATGCCAAGAGCTGCGAATCAAATAAAATGAGTGTCTTTTGAGTGCTTGTGGTTTCCGCGGTTACTCTGAGTGCTGAAAATCCCTTAGGTTCAGCCTGTGTGCCCAGAGCCTGGGTGGCATCTGTTTTCGAAGGCAGAACAGATTAATGTGTGGTCTCCCCATAGCTGCACCAAGTTCCAAGGGTTGAGAGTGTATGCCTGTTGCGGAGAAATGTTTATTTTGGCAGGGAAGGGAAAGGACAGCAGATTGGGGCCAATAGGAACAGAAAGGCGTAATGGAGCCTTGTGCTGTCGTTTAAATTAAAGTCTGCTCGCCTCCTACGAAATGGCAGCATTTGGCAATGAATTGCTTCCAATAAGAAATAATGAGCTCCCTTACTATAAAGTAATAGTCTTTAAAGTAAAATTTCAAAGCATAATTAATGAGCATCTGAAGAATGCCAGGAAAACAGTAGCTGGAATGTCATTTCTGAAAGTTTACAAGTTTATATTCAGCAAGGGATATTTGCTAGGCAGCCCTGAAGGCTTACCAAAAACTTCCAACTATGTTTTCCTCCATAAATAGTATCTTAAAATTTAATTTCTTATCATTGACCATGTTCCTCTCAAATTTGTACTCTAATGCATTTTAACTAAAAAGGTGTGCAGATGAAATCATATAAGAATTATTAAAATATTCGTTCATGAGCATCCTCAGAATAGAAGGACTTTAGTGCTTACATAAAAGGATGGGCTCAAGGATAGTCTATCTTTCGGTGGAACACAACATTTCAAATCATGACTACTCCAGAAAAGACATGACATTTGTTTAATATATATGTGTGTGTGTGTGTGTGTGTGTGTGTGTGTGTGCATGTTTTTATTCTGTGTATCAAACCATCGTATGTATGTACAAACACTCTGTATGTATGCTTACATCGAAGCATTCTTTTCTCCTTGAGAAATTCAGGTCAATTCCTATAGGAAGAATAGTTGGGGATTAATTAAGAGAGATTATCCTAACAATGTGGACACTGTCACTGCTTCAGGGGTAAATAAGTGACCAAACCAAACCAAGTCCAGTAGAGTTACTTCTTTGTATTGCAACATAAACATTGTGGGGAAATGACTCATTTTTCTTTTGAGAGGCTAAGCTGGCATGTTACAGGATGGAAGAGTGCTTATCAGCTAATTTTCATTCTAGCCAAGAATACAGAAAACCCACAGGAATGAGTGAGACTTACAGGCAAAGAGAGGGAGAGTTGAGCAGACAAGAGTACAGACATGAAAACACAATCTGAGTCCAGGATTTGGTCATATCTGATGTGGTTTGGATCAATAGACCACTGTTTCCTTTAGGCGGCTTGGCGATGGATGTCTATTCCTATTGCTTAAAAAGATCTGACAGTCTGTCAATAGGCAAGAAAGTCTCTCATACAGAGTGAGAGGGCTAGCCATAATGAGAAAGTTATTGAGCACACTTTCAATTCTACCACAGTTGTATGCTGGAGGATGGTATAATTTTCCCTTCCTAGTTAAACTAAAGAAGATATTGAACAGCAAGCAAGGGATGATGAATAGCGTAGGTATATCTTCAGAATAAATAGCCCATAGAGTAGTAAATGGTGTCCAGGCACTCTAGAGGGACTTCCAAACTTGTACAAACTTGTAATCAGTTTGGAAAGATAAGACAGGTGTGTGGCCATATCGCCTTGAACTCTCCCACTCTGTTCATATAACGGCTTTTATAATTGTATAATTATTCAGGGCATTTTGCGTTTTTCCAGTATTTTATGTTAGCATCCCTTAGATATTTCTCTATACTGGTTGTCTTAGGGTTCCTATTGTTATGATGAAAGGCAAGTTAGGAAGCAAGGAAGTTATTTAGCATATTCACTGAAGGAAGTCCTGGGCAGGAACTCAAAAAAAAAGGGCAAGATCCTGCAGGAAGGAGCTGATGCAGAGGCCAAGAAGGGGAGCTGCTTATTGGCTTGCTTCCCATGACTTGCTCAACCCAATCTTATAGAACCTGGGATCAGCAGAGCTAGGATGGCATCACCCACCATGGGCTGGGCCCTCCACCATTGATCACTGAATAAAAAAATATAGCTGGATTTCATCAAGGCATTTCCTCAGCAGATTCTTCTGACGATTCTAGCTTGTGTCAAGTTGACACACAAAACTGTAGATGGAGGCTGTACATTCGTTCCCAGCTTCCCAGACCCAAAATAATCACACAAATGCTACATTAATTGCAACACTACTTGGCCAATGACTCTAGTGTATTCCTAGCTAAATCTTACAGCTTGAATTAACACATTTCTATTATTTTATATTTTACCACAAGGCTTGTGGTTTACCGGTAAGGTTCCTGGGCTTTTGTCTTTTTTGGCTACATAGCATCTCCTGACTCCACCTTCTTTTCTCCTCTATCTCTGCTTGGAATTCCCACCTTACCCTATTCTGCACTGCCATTGACCCAAAGCATTTTCTTTATTAACCAATGGCAATAAAACATTCACAGCATACAGAGGGGAATCCCACATGACAAAACCACCCAGTGCACTAATTTAAAAACAAAAGAACCCAAGTCCCTGCCAATGTTCTGTTATGAAGATGAAGGCTGCACGAGTAAAAGCATAGCAATGCCTAGGGCTGGGCAACTGAAACATAAAGAAAGAAACGTTTCAGATATGATGGTAAGGCAGGCTGTGCAGTGTTAAGATGCAGCGTATGTACATGTTGACAGCACAGAACATCTCCTCAGCAGCAAGGACCATAACTGCTCCTAGTTAGCAAGACAAATTAGTCAAAAAGAGGGAAACTGCCAGATGGTGCACATTGTTAATAATGCCCATCTGTGAATTATAGAGCTGATTTGCGATTGTATTTCACGCTACTTTTGGGGTGGAGAGCAAAATAACCAATACATCTTTGTGAAGAAGCCCAGAGTAGATACTTAACTGGTTTTGTAGGTAAATTTTGTTTTCAGCATTAGATTTTGATGAAAACTTGCTCAGTCTGGACCCAGTATATCTGTGCAGCTCCAAAGGAGTTATTGGGGTTATTGGGAATCACTTCTCTTTCTCATTCTTTTTTAACATAATTTTTATTGATTCTTTGGGAATTTCACATCATGCACCCCAATCCCGCTCATTTCCTACTCCCTCCATATCATCCCTCACCCCTGTAGCATCCTCATGTAACAGAAGAATTAAAAAATAGTAATTAAAAACAACAAAGCAAGCAAACAATAAAAGCTCTTCACTCCTTCATCTCTCTCAGCTCATTAACACCTCTTTGTTCACCTATGGCATTTGGGGCTGCAGTGTGTCACACAGGATACCATTTGGTCTACTCAGCTTCACCTGCAAACATTCACTGTGTAATGTGCTGTTGGTCAGGTTCAAGGTTGCTGGTACACTATCAATGACGGACCCTAACCAAGATTCTTCTTAGATACCCTGTTGTTGCCCCGAGTTATGGAGATCCTTTGGCCATGGTTCCATGGGGTCACTCCCTTCATATGCTTTGGCACATCATAGATGGTGTAGATGTTTGGACATGCCAACCCAAAGCCCTAGATGTGGGTTTGGGTGTTAGCTGATTTGGTCAGTCTGGGCCACTGGGAACCCCCTAGGAAAGGGGTAGAGCCAGCTCTTCCACACTCATGCCATTGAGGCCAGTTCTCTCATGCCCATGCTGAGGAATGGGATCATCTCTTATGAATGTGGGGCCGTCTCTTCCACTGCAGTGGCCAGTGAGGGACAGGATCAGCTCTCCCAGGGCCTCATCATGGCCCTCAGATTTCAATACACATGGTCCCTCTGGACCCTCATGATACCATGGGCCATGGAGATCAACACAGACCCAAACTGCATTAGGATCATGGACGCAGACATGGACCTCAGGGCATTTCAGGCCCAGACATCACCATGGCCCTGGTAGCAGCACCACCCACCTAGATCAGTATGGCCCCAGTAGCAGAATGAGATGCATGGACAACAACATGGTCTCAGGAGGCTGACCAGACATGATCCTTGGTCATAACAGGACTCACATCAACTCAGTCCCTGGCTGGTATAGGGCTATAGACCCAGACATGGCCCTAAGTATCAGCTGGCTTTCTTTCTCAGTCTTAAGCATGTTATTTTTATTTTATATGTATGGGTGTTTTGCTTGCATTCATGTCTGTGCACCAGGAGCATTCCTGGTTCCCAAGGAAGCCAGAAAAAAATCAAATCCCCTGGAACTAGAGCTACAATTGTTGCTAGCCACCATGTAGGTTTTGGGAGCTAAACTACTGTCCTTTGGAAGAACAGCCAGTGCTCTTAACTTCTCAGTGATCTCTGAAGCCCCAATTAACTTCTGAGTGATCTCTGAAGCCCAAATCACTCATGCTTCTAAAAAAAAAAATCAAGCAAATTATAGATAAGAGAGGCTTCAGAGTGTTAAACTGTAAACACGAAAAGAATAAAGATATGTAAAGTTACTGACCAAAACTAATCTTCTAAAGAAGATGGTGTTTGGGTTTAAACAGAAACTAAAGAGAAAGGAAAGAGGGTCACACTTGTCAGGGTGCAACACTGACAACAAGCAAAGACCATGAACCCTGAGGAATCTTCAGGAACCCTCACATCCTCAAGATGTTGTTAAGAATCCCTAGTCCCTCGTAAAGATATGACTTGAGTGAAGGATCACGTGGAGGGTGTAGACAACAGATTCTGATTTTCCATGTTGGTATGCAGATGTGTCAAGTACATTATTCTGAGATTGTGATTGTTTTGATATCAATTATTCTGATTCCATACATAGCACACACACTTTGAATACTAAGCCTATTCATTCTATATTATGGAGTTTTTTTTTCATAACTTGCATCTCTATACCTATAAAGGTAATTTCTAAATTAAAAGAAAAGTCATGATGAATTGTTACTCTTTGTCCTAGTTTGTTTTCTGTTTCTGTGATAAACACTATGACCTAAAGAAATTTGGAGGAATTGGTGTGGTTGTATGAACGTAATTGGCCTACATAATCTCTTAGGGAATGGCACTATTAGGAAGTGTGACTTTATTAAAGTAGGTCTGGCCTTGTTGGAGGAAGAATGGCACTGTGGGGGTGGGCTTTGAGGTCTCTTTTGCTCAAGTTTCTCTCATGTGACACACAGTCCATTTCCTGTTACCTGCATGCCACCATGTCCCATCATAATAATAATGGACTGAGCCTAGGAAAGTGTAAGCTGCCATGACAATTAAATGTTTTCCTTTAAGAGTTGCCATGGTTATTGTGTCTCTTCACAGAAACAGAAACCCTAAGTAAGACAATAGATTTGTTTCATTTTAGGCTTCCAGGTATTTGCAGTCCATCCCTGAGGGAAGTCAGGTAGGAACTCAAGGCACCCTGGAGACAGAAACCCTGATGTGGGAAGTCCTTCTGTATATGTGTTGCTTTTATTGGTTGATGAATAAAGCTGTTTCAGTCAACAGCTTAACAGAGTAAGGCTAGGTGGAAAGTCCAAACAAAGAAAGAGTAAGTGGAGTTGAGGAGAGATGCCATGTAACAGCTGAAAGAGTAACATAAAACACTGATAAGTCACAGCCTCATAGCATTGCACAGATAAATAAAAATGGGTTAATTTAATAGTTAGAGCTAGCCAGTAAGAAGCTTAAGATATTGGTCAAACAATTGTCATTAATAATAGGCCTCAGAGTGATTATTTCATAAGCGGCTACAGGAACTAGCAAGTGGGACCCAGTGAATGGAGATAATGCAGTCCAGTGAGGCCAAGTGAGATGGAGAAAAGTCTTCTGTCTACAGTTTACTGCCTCTTTACTTCTATCTCATGTCAGCCAGCTTCCTTATATATCCAGGACCATCTACATAGGGATAGCACCCACAATGGCCTTGGCTTCCTCATATAAACCAACAATCAAGCTAATCTTGATAGACATGGCCACAGAGCAGTTTGATCTGCTAATTCCTCGGGTGATACTCCCTCTTCCCAGGTAACTATAAAACTAATCTGTATATTGTCTTTCCTTTAATTTAAACCGCATATATTTACTAACAGTTGACTGTCTTTAGATGTGTGAAACAAGGCATTCCTACTGTGACTACAATAAGACTATGAATTAATAACAGACTTCAACAATTTCCTTGTAAGTTCGTAATAAGCTGATAATAGTCCAATGTCTATTTTTGAATCATCTATCTTTTAGTTAGAGTAAGGTAATAAAATTTCCAGAGGACAATGGAATACTAGAGACAGAAGGACTAGATGTCAACTAGTCCAAGTGCCCAAGTTTAGAAAAGTATCAACTAAAGTCTGGATTGGTTAAGCCACTCATTGGGAGGCACAGAGCATGTTGGTGTCTTAAGCAGGACTAGAGCCTAGAAGAATTTTCCTTCTACCACATGAGACTGAGAATTAAGCTCCCAGGATCACAGAAACAATAAAAACAAATACCAAACAGTGACAGTGCTTAAAGATGTGAGATAAGTCTTGCTGCATCTCTTATTTATGTCTTATTTTTCATAAGAAACCATGCAAGGTACCACACAATTCAACTATTTTCAACTATCTTCAAGTATGACCTTAGTATAGAAATGTCCTTGACATTGAAATGCATACAAAACAACGGATGTTATCCTTAACTCTAATCAAACAGAAAAACCAGTATGGACATATGACAAATTTCTATCCAGAACTGTATAGATAATTGTATAGAATGCATGTGCCTGTTGGCTTTCCAATACCTAAATATTATTCCACACAGAAGAGACAGAATAATGTAGGTTAAAAGCCCCAAGAAAAACCTCATGTTCTGCTATAATGAGTATTTGACTTTGGATAATTAATTAGCAACACTTCCACTCATACAGTCAGAAGCACTTCCTAACAAAGTTGTAATGACTTGGGGCTAGAGAGATGGCTTGGTGGTTAAGAGCACTTACTGTGTTTGTAGAGAAGCTGAGTTTGTTTCCAAGCATACATGTCAAGCACAATTCCCTGTAACTCCAGGAGATCTAATGCTCTCTTATGACCTCTCTGGGCATCTGCACTCATGGCATGCACTCACTAATTCAGACACGTACACACACATAAATAAAGTCTTTTTTAATATTATAATTTAATTATGAGTCATAACAATATTTGGAAATACCTACAATATAGTGATGAAAAATACTACAAAAATGTTTATACAATGTAAACAAATATGCATATAATAAATATTTATAGGATGAATGTATGTGTGTTCTGATGTAGGACTTCCTTCTGTTTGTGTGTTCCTTTCACTGGATAATGAATAAAGAAGCTGCCTCAACCTAGTTGATAGGGCAGAACTTAGGTAGGCCGAGTAGACAGAACTGAATGTTGGGAGTAAGGACAGAGTGGCAGAAGCCATGGATCTCCTGTCTGAGACGGACACTGGTTAGAATCTTGCCAGTAAGTCACAGTGACATGGCAATACACAGATTAATGGAGATGGGTTAAACTAATATGTAAGAGTTAGCCAATAGGAAGTTAGAGCTAATGGGCCAGGCAGTGTTTAAATGAATACAGTTTCTGTGTGATTATTTTGGGTGTAAGCTAGCTGGGCGGCCGAGACAAACAAAGCCCCCCACCTTGTAACAGTGTTCATAACTATAAACCATAATAATACAATATCAAACTTAATGCATTGTCTCATTGAATATTGTATTGTTAAAATTTTTGCACATTAACAAAATAATTAGAACAACATCATTTTCGCTCTCTGCTAATTGACTCTTATCAGTGCACATGCTAATTTTAGTTAATTTGCATGGCTAAGATCCTTACTAAATTTTTGGTCCTATGGTCATCACAATGAACCCCCCCTTAGGCACCCTACTGTTTTGAACTCCAACCTCCAACCTTTTCCCCCACTTATCTTTTCTTTTTTATTCCTCTAAGAAATGAGACTTCATTCATAGGGATCAGAGCACCTACTCCATATGAAATATCCATAAGGCTACAGAGGGTTAAGACACACAGGTCCTCCTTTCTGCTATGATCAGCATTGGCAAGGATTTCCCCCTACTTTTCAATTTTCCTTCATGGTACAAATCACCTCTTACAAACTGCATTGTGCAATCAGCCAATGGCATTTACATTATTTTATCCTTCCCTATGGACTATAATTGCATGAAAGCAGGAAAATGTCTTGTTCGCTGATTCCTCCAAACCTCAGAAGAATACCTGGTTCACAACAAATGCTGTAGGAACATCAGCTAAATCAAAAGATGTTCCTTCTACTCTTATTATTCCAAATGTGTTGAATATTTCTGCAATTTAAATCCTCTTTCTTTCATACTGTTGCAAGTGGAACTATTGGGTCAAATGTTGATAACAGTTTTGATGTTCTTATTACTTAATGAGTTATTCAGGTCTCCATGAGACAAATTGGACCAACTGTGCAGTGAGCAGGGGAGGAAGTATAGCAGCTGGTCTTGCTCCACAGTTCTGCTCCTCTGCAGAACAGAGATAACCTTTTCCCTAAGGACAGAGGCCTTGTTAATCTGACTGATCCATATGCAGATATTTACTGGGCAAAACATACCAGTGAAAGGGTACAGGACACTAAAAATATCTAGCATACTTGTAAATCTCCTTTCCATCATTTGAAGACTCCAGTGACCGTAATGCACAGTACCCTGAAGTACCTACATACGCCTGCACAGCTACACAACTCGCACATCAGTTACACATCCCAACAGCAGCTACATGCCCCCTGCAAAAGTTGCACACCCCAACAGCAGCTACACATCCCCGCAATGGTTGCACAATCCCAACCTCCAGTACAAACTCCTGCAGCAGACACACACCCCTGCAGCAGATACACACACCTCTGCAGCAGACACCCACCCACCTTGCAGCAGATTCGCCTCTGTAGCCTAAGATCCCTATAGCAGGCACACACCACTGCAGCACATATGCATCTCAGCTCTTCTTCGGGTCCTGTGGATTTGTTTGAGTGTAGTGTATACACATATGCTTGTAGACGAGGACATTGGTTGTCTATCTTCTATATCCCTGTCTGCTTATACCCTTGAGGTCTCTCACGGAACCTGTAGCAAGGCTGTCAGCCAGTAAGCTGCAGTGATTTGGTCCTTGTGACTCAGTTCCCACAATGCTAGGACTATGGACATACACACTATCCAGCTTATGCCAAAAATTTGAACTCAGGATCTCATGCATGCTCACCAAGTGCTTTAACCCACTTACCTATCCTCTTGGCCTCCGTGTTTAAAAAATCTAGTTAAAAATATGAGCCTTGAGTTGCCAGAACTCATTAACTATTTGAATATGTTTCTAAACATGGATTTAAAATATTCTATCATCTTAAACTCTCAAATTTCTCCATTTGCCTCTATTCCTTTAATAATTTTCTGTGTCGAATATAAGACAGTTTCCTACCAAATGTCTCAGTGGAGTCCGGCTATCACCTTCCTCAACCGAGACAGCATTCTTCTGTTAATGCCCATTATTTTATTGACTGTCACAGCCCCGTTTGGTTCATTAAGTTTCCTGCTGAATGCTTGTCCCATTTGGCTATTTGTGCTGACACCCAGCCACCTCTTTCCTACATTTGCATTCTCCTTTTATGGAGTCAGGTTCAAGGTCGTACACAGTGTTAGTGCCATAGAAAAGAATATATTACACACCCCCAAACAACCATTTGTTCGTCTACAGATAGTTTCCCCATGTCCATTGTGATTTTATGCATACAGGAAACACTGTTCAAAGAGAAAATGTGATGTGGTGTACTTTACGTGGGTCCGTGCCACATGCAGTTGTCTGCAAGGGGTTTTTCAGCATTTTCTGTAGCAGAATCATAAGCCAATTTTAGAGGCTGCTGACTGTGGGAAACTGACCCAGGAAGGAAGTCAGCAGAAGGATTTAATACACAAAGGATAGTGGGCGTATTGGGCACAGAAACCCCAGCAATACACACTGGTTTATAAATTTGGAGAAATTAGACTGTCATCATTAAGTGCTCGTCAGTGAGATTTTCTTCTTGCACCAGTTTCACAGAGAAACACCTATTCTCACAGACATTTCACAGGAAAGTGTCTGGTTCTCCTGTAAGCACTTCAAGCAATAGCCGGGCGGTGGTGGCGCACGCCTTTAATCCCAGCACTTGGGAGGCAGAGGCAGGCGGATCTCTGTGAGTTCGAGGCCAGCCTGGTCTACAAGAGCTAGTTCCAGGACAGGCTCCAAAGCCACAGAGAAACCCTGTCTCGAAAAAAAACCAAAAAAAAAAAAAAAAGCACTTCAAGCAATCAGAATATATGTCTGTGTCACTGGTAGGGTGCTTCTGGGAGAATACTTTAATTATATTCAGTCCAATTAGATAGACATCCTGATATAACAGGAAAGTGGAGGTGGATGACACTCGGGCCAGGGATTTCTTACATTCTTGTGTGTTTATTACATTCTGTTCTGTGCTACTGGATTTAGCCAGTTTTAAGATAGAACACTATTGAATTGAAAACCAGAAACCTATTGGTCACTTACTTATGAAGAAGCCTTTCTCGTTTTGCAGATAAAGCCTAAAATATTTGTGAAAGCACAAAGTTTGTTTTTCACATTTTAAAAATCACGATTTTATTTCTTTTTATATCATAACTTCCAATGTTTTTCTGTCTAAACTTTCTTGTGTTTACCCAGGAATCAGCTACTTTATTAATTAGCTAACTAATGAGCTAAAGATTGCTATTTTATATTAAGGACCACATTTATCTTAAAGAACTGAGAGAAAATTCCCACACCGGTGTGGGAGGTCCTTCTGTCTATGTGTTGCTTTTATTGGTTAATAAATAAAGAAACTATTTTGGCCTGTGATAGGGCAAAAGAACGGAGCTAGGTGGGGAAAACTAAACTGAATGCTGGGAGCAGGAGATGGGATCAGAGAGAAGCCATGTAGTTTCACCAGAGACAGACACTGGAATTTTAACTGGTAAGCCACGCCACATAGTGATACACAGATTAATGGAGATGGGTTAGTTTAGGATATGAGTTAGCCAGAAATATGCTTAGGCTATTGGACAAGTGGTATTGCAAATAATATGGTTTCTGCGTGATTATTTCAGGGCTGAGCAATCGGGAAACCAAAAAGCGGCCTCATTGCAACACCATGCTGTGTCTTTAAAATTTCTTGCAAAGTATTTCATAGTTGTCAAGTTTTCTGGGTAATGTTCAGACACTGTTAAATTACCATAAGTATTACTCTCGTTAAAAGAAAGTGTCCTCACAAATCCAAAGAGACTGAGTACATGAACAAGATATGCACAAGATCAAGAGAGTCAAATCCACGTACCAATGGGGATGTGACTCTTAAAGTTCCTCCCTGAGAGGAGATGGATTAGTACTTGATAGATTTTGGAGAAGGGAGAGTCAGTTTTCTTCAGGGATATGTGTCCTGAGAGACTGTCCACGCTCCAGTATTGGTCCTATGTTAATGCACATGCAGCAGGCACTAAGTGGATTCAATGGACAAAAACCAAACAACAACAACAACAAAAACCACATGAGGTTGGGAGAAGTAGTAAAAGAGAGAGCTGAAATAGGAATTGGAGGGAGGGGACAGGAAGGAATTTGGTCAACATGCACATATAAAATACATGAAATTCTAAACAATTTTAGAACAATATTCTTAAGAGTAAAATCAAATAAAAAAGTGTTCCGATTATAGCTTGTCCATTCCCTAGACAGGTAAACAAACTTCTTTAAGCACCTACTTTCTCTCTTAAATAATGAAGATGTGACCATCCCTTCAGTGGTCTGTTATGAGATTGAAATCATATACTTGCTTATATGTGAGAGGTGCTCAAGAATAGCAGTGGTGATTGTGTTAGCTATCTACTGCTGGATAACAAGCTACATCAATACCTGCAGTATCACACTTTGCCTCATGATGCCCTACTGCTTGCACAGGCCATTTTTACTCAACTATGTAGTATGTGCATACTAGAAAGCAGAGAACATTAGGAGCCTTCTTGAAGACTACTTACCAAGATGATGGTGATGTTGATGGTAGCAGTGGATGATGATAGTGGTGGGAATGGTGGGAACACTGACATCAGGAGACAAGGAGTGAATCTATAACCCAGTAAAACTAAAGGGACTTCATTTACTTTATGGTGCTTAAGAAGCTGAGTATTCCATGTGAAACCTACAGAGCCCTTCAGAACTCAAAGAATACTGAGAAAGTTCTGAAGTGAACTGATTTCTGGAAGAGCAATATAGTTTACTGGTTCTATGTTCCTAAAACATAGTATATTCTCAATTAATTCAACAGATGTTTGGTAAGTTTTGGGAGTACTTCTATTTGCTAGATCAATGAATGTAACAAAGCTGTCTGCCATTGTGAAACTTCTTTTAAAATAGAGAGAGGGTGATGTGGGATTCCCCTCTGTATGCTGTGAATACCATTTGCTAATAAAGAAATCTGCCTTGGCCTGTAATAGGGTAGAGTAGAGCTAGGCAGGGAAAACTAAACTGAATGCTGGGAGAAAGAAGGTGGAGGCAGAGAGATACCATGGAGCCACCAGAGGAGGAAGACATGAGCTGCCAACTAGAACCTTGCCAGTAGACCACAAGACTCACGGCAAACTATAAAATAATGGAAATGAGTTTATTCTAGATGTAAGATCTAACAATAAGTTTAAGTGATTGGCCAAGCAGGGATTTAAATAATGCAGTTTCTATGTGATTATTTCGGAAGTCTGGGTGGCTGGGAAATAAAAAAGCTGCCTCCAACAACAAGTGGGACCATAGAAAGTGGCGAATTACCAAGTATGCTTCCAACAAATTACAAACAGAAAATGTTTCATGTAAACAGAATCTAGAACTCTGGTATGAGGAATAAGTTTGTGATATTTTAAAATAAGTGCAATTTTGACTCATGTTGTTTTGTGTCCGTGTGTGTGTGTATTTATTTACACAGATACTGCATGATTGCTGCCCTAGAAAGGCATCCTTACATAGGCAGACTATCTACTAAGTGAATCCTCACAATTTGGCACCAATCTTTTCTCTCCAGGTACTCATTTATCTTTAAAAGAAGATGGAGACCCTTTTGTTTACATAAACACTCATCTTTATTTTAACTTCTGTGCACTGTGTGTTTAAACTCTGGCCATGTAGGCTGTGCCACGCTTGTCTCTACTCCATCAGGCCGACACCAGGCCATCTAACAAAGAGGGCGGCTGAGAAGCACTTTTCCAGCTTTTAAGTCCCAAGCCACACAAGGGAAGCTAAGGCCTCACTCCTCAAGCACACTGTTGACAGGCATCATTCCTTTGGCATCCTGTCCTGTTGGTCAAGGTCTTTGCTCTTCTCATTTCTTCACTTTGAAGAGAAGGAAGAAAGAAGACAGTGTTTACTCCCCACTCACTCAGCTCTGGTTTGCCAGGCTGGCTTCTGAGTATGTAAACACTCTCCCAGGGAGATACAGAGACTGGCTTCTAGGTCTACAAGGGACAGAACAAAGTCAGAGTGTTCTCGGAGCGGGCTGCTAGGAAAACCAGGGAAAGTGTTTTCACTATGAAAGTGTGTAAACTGCTTTAGCTGGATACCTTGAGCAAGCAGCTAGGAACTCCATGATGGCTGCTCTAGAAATCTTTACTTACTTAGGTAGAGAGGGGAGAAGATTGGAGAAAAGAGAGGATTTTGAGGAAAGAAAGTGTCCACTGTTGACAACCTTTTCATGCAGGTAACAGCCAAGAGACAGATGTTGAAGCCAACTCAGCGTATGGTTCCTTAAGCAACATACCTGGTTTTATATAACCACGTCAGGTTCGAAGGAAGACACTGAAAATGATTCAATCTGGCAGTCCTGGGAGTTTATGACACTACATGCTATGAGCTGAGTGCACACTATCCTCAGAAAAGAACGATTTTCAGAATGCAGCGTGAATTCTACGACAGTTCTTTGCATGTGTCTTGAAATGAGACATATTTGTGTATTACATTTAGCGCCATGGTAAGGACTGATGTATCATCTTCTATGGAGATCTTTGGAATCTATCTAAAAATTTTTAGAGCCCTTTGCCCTTGAGTTGACAATTCAAACAAAACAAAAATTGTAAAACCCAGATTTTAGAGGTCCAGGATTAATGCGTTCCGCCACTATCTTCATAACCTCCCTTCAAAGTAGCCTTACTATGCCTTTGCAGGGCTCCAGGGATTAGACTGGACTGGGTCACATGGACACATAGAAAAGCTGGGACTGGTTGGAATGGTTTAAACTTTTATTGAGCAATACATTTTTCTCTGCTCCCCTTCCTGCCTCTCTCCTCCCCTTCAACCCTTTCCCAAGGTCCCCAGGCTCCCAATTTACTCAGGAGATCTTGTCTTTTTCTACTTCCCATGTAGATTAGATCTATGTATGTCTCTCTTAGGGTTCTCACTGTTGTCTAGGTTCTTTAGCATTGTGATTTGTGGGCTGGTTTTCTTTGTTTTATGTTAAAAACCACTTAAGAGTGAGTACATGTGATAATTGTCTTTCTGGGTCTGGTTTATCTCACTCAAAATAATGTTTTCTAGTTCCATCCATTTGCCTGCAAAATTCAAGATGTTATTATTTTTCTCTGCTGTGCAGTACTCCATTGTGTAAATGTACCACATTTTCCTTATCCATTCTTCGATTGAGGGGCATTTAGGGGGACAGGGCTCTTGATGGAGATTCCTAAGCACCCAGAAAGCTCAACATGTGTTATAGACAGAACATAGAAATGGAGTTATGGTATATAGTTGAACAATGAAGTGGGGTCATTCCATACAGATAAACAAGCACTCATGAACATTCTCTGTCTGACATCATTTAAAGTAACAGACATAAAGATTTTTTTAATCCCTGTCTTTAAAGAGCCAACTATGCTACAGTGCTTTCTCTGAGTTACTGAAATTCTGCATTACAGTGAAGTAAGCCTATGACCTATGAGAAATTATATTCTATGGAATCTAGCTCATTTGTAAATTGTAACTTTCAGCTAATATATCATTGTGTTAGAGGAAAACTCACACCAAGAAAAATATATTTTAATGAAAACGTACACACACACACACACACACACACACACACACACACACACTGCCCTTTTATACTTGAGCTGGCTTGTGGACTGTCTTCTGCTGAAACACATCAGAACGCCAGCAGTTACCATCCCAGCAGCACCCTGAGGGGCCTCTTGCATATTCAGCGTAGAGCTGAAGCATCACTTAATAGTGAGGTCCCACACTCGTGATCTCGTCTTAACACTGTGACCACTATCAGAGATCTCAACCATTTGGAGGCATCGATTTTCTGAATAGCAAATCAAATGGATAGAATACATGATCAGATCAGATGCAAAGTTCTATGATTCTTTGATGATTCTGCTTTGAATCAACTTGACGTGAATAACATCTAGAAAAAATAAAACTCTAATGGCAGTGGCCATCCCTTTAAATCTCCACAGCTTCTCCACCTCCCTGAGATCAGCTCAGCAGTCAGTCAGCCTCTCTCAACTGCTAGAATCACTCAACCCAATCTCTTCTGTGCCTGGTGTGTTTTCCCTGACATCTCTGAAGCACTTTATTCTAATACTCCACTGTTCCTTCTTGAAATGACCTCTTTCCTGGTGAAGTGCTGTATTTGCTTGCTTGTTTCCCATCTCAGCCCGTTCTTACACGGTTATTTGCAATTCTAAGCTCTATGAGAGCTGCACTGGGCATTTTATTCATGTATGCTCCAAGTATTAACAGTCACTACCCTCCCCTTTTTTCCTCTGCGGACTCAGTCCTACTTATGGTCCCACTTAAGTCCTACTTAGATACTGTCCACAGCCATTTGCCTGAAATTCTGCCCCAATGTCTCCAATTGACTGGAAAGCAGTTCCCCTGGGTAGTTTCCGTGTTAGTATTTAAGCATCTATCCTGGCTTGCCTGCCCTTAGAGTCCTGGTAGGATATGTCCTCAGCTGCAGCCACTAAGAGCTCCTTCCTCCTGTGTTAGGTTTCTTTTTAAAAGGTGAGTTTTGCTTGCCTCCCATCTCATTCTTTCTTTGTCTCTCTTCCTCTCTCTCTCTTCTTCTCTCTTCCTTTCTCCCTCTCTCTTTCTCTTCCACAAATCTTGTCCCCAGGGACTAATCTCTGCCCTCCTCTCTGCCCCTGTCTCTGCTCCTTCTCTCTCATCTTCTCATAAGCCTCCCATATGGCGTGTCTTCTCTTCATGGCAGTTTAAATGATAACATTCCCCACTCCTGAAACCAACTATTTATTTCCTTTCTTCATCAACACTTTTAGTACCCTCTGTTCAGAACCCTTGAGTTGGCCCAGAATCAAAACAAGGTGTTTTTCAATTATTGAAAGAGCGACATGTTATGAATGTGTGTCACACATGTCGAACTTTCTCAAACCATCTCCACTTGTATCCAGCTTTGTCTCTCTGATTACCTTCGGGGGTTCCTGGTCTATTTACAAAAGTCCTAAGGAGTTAAGGCAGAGACTTTCATCAGCCTGTGCTAGAAGCTTGAACCAGACATCTCTCCTCACCACAAATGCATTAGTATGAGGGAGCAGAGCACATTATTTACAGAGCAAATTCAAATACAAACAGCCTCTCGCTTGGTTTAGGTAAGGGCTCGCTAAAACACTACCAATGAGATGGCTGAGAGTGTTGTGAAAATAAAACAAAACAAACAGTGATTTTTGGAGCTGTATAGCTCTGAAATTATGTATTAAAATATTTATGATATAACAAATATTAATGATGAAAACAATGTTGAGATAAAAATGATTCACTGAAAACTGATAATTACATCTGTGCATATAAAAATGGTAATAGAATGTGTGCCTCTCAGAACCGGGGAATACTTCTTTCCCTGATGTTTTTATAAGAAAATTATAAAGTGCTACCAAGAATTTTAAAATATTTTTCATTCTAGAATCTTGGATCTTTTCATTTTCTTTCCCCCAGAATTTGGCTTCATATCCTCGAGATTTGTTTCTGTCAATCCCTGTCTCTGGAGTCCCAATGTTGACGTATGACCCAATTTTGGTTCTGCACACTGTGCTTTGGATGAGAGTTCGCTCCAAATTGCTTTTGGTTGGAATTTTATCATAGCAACAGAAAATAAAATTAGCATAATGTCCATGTGGGTAAGAGAGGCATCGAGTGGCAAGAGGTCTACAGTCACAAAGGCGGGCACTAAGGGAGGCTCATCCACACATCACCCATGGCACTTACTGCAAACAGACTCGCCAACTCTGAACTGGGTTATAAATGTGATTCTTCCTCATTTCAGTCATGCCTCCCAAAAGTTAAACCATTATTGGTTGGTATCCTATACCCACTACTGGCGTTTGGCAGAAATCTAAGATTTCTAAGAAATCTAGGATGGTGCCCAAGATTCCTGATCCAGCAGCTCACTCTTTTGAACTCTCCTCTTTAATATAAGGAATACTTGGTAATACTCCCATATTTGAGTTACTGACTGACAGACTCAGATCAAGAAAAGGGGAGTTATCCTATGCACATCTGACCAATCAGTTGACTAGTTACATGGCCTGAGAGTCTCTCCTGACAGATGATCAAGAGGAAGAGACGACCTATGGAAAGGACTGCTAGTTGCTGTGGGTGGTGCCAACCAGTTCTAGTAAGAATAGTTGAGGAGAAATGAGTTGTGGGGAAAGAAAAGCCAAGGCGCTGGAAGATGAAACTCGAATTCTAGAAGAGGTCTAACTACATTGCCGTAGTTGAATCTCTATTTTAGTCTTCTGCTATATGGAGCAGCCCATCTATAATTGCAATCCTAGAAAAAGAAAGAGGCACCTATCACCAGAGCAAGCAGGCTGGTTAAAAAAGCCATACTGGCACACTCTGAGTTCAATGGAGAGACTTTGTTTCAATAAATAAGGTGAAGAATAATTGAAAACAACTTCTGATATCAGTGTTGGCACTCCATACATAAGGACATGAGTATGTGCAACGTCAGACTCTCATGGCCACACACGTGCTTGAACAGCATAGACACACATACACACACACACATACACATGTGCATACACACACATATACACACACTCACATACATATGCACTTTAAAAAACAAAATATAGAGAATGATAATGGAAGACACCTGACATCTATCTCACACAGAAAACACCCAAAACACAGGCGTATGCATAACATATGCATCTACATACAAAGGTGTGATATTTAAATATTAAATACATAATGTGTTACAGATATTTAAGCCCAGCCTCAAGATTTCAAGAAGAATCATTCCATCAATTTGTCTAGCAGATGTTTCTAGAAGAAGACACAAAGACACATTTTACACAACTACTCCAGATGAGACTTTATTTATGAGACTTCCCTTGCTCTATAATACTGAAAACAAAGATAACCTGATTATTATAGCATCAGTTCTGAAAATTTAAGATGATGAGGGTAGCTGTACTCTTGTCCTCTATAGACTAAGCAATAAACTACATTAAAGTAGTACCATGTTTATTTCCCAGAAAAACCTCAACAAATACATTGTGGTTTATTTTCTTATTGGTAATTCTGACTTTACTGATGAGGAAACTACAAACACAAAGAGGTTTAATAAATGGGTTTCATCACACAACCAGAAACTAGCATATAATCTCAATTGGATCTGGTACCTCCACCCTAACTGTACCCTTGCAGTATGAGCATTTCATTAGAGAGGGAAAAAAGAGGAGTAAAAGAGCTATGAAAAGAGGAGTGGATAGAGGGGAATGAACAGAGGCAACTGCTGAAATTATCACAAAATTTGGCTGTTTTCAGCACCAAATCCCAAATGGGATATAATGTACTTCACCTTGCTCAGACCACTGAGAAATATTCATGGAAATAAAAATGAAAGTAATGGTTATACTTCTCAGTCAAAGGGGACACTAAAAACATAGTATATATAATATCTCATATTGGATCATCAAAAATGTGCTAAAATTCTCTCAAAGAATAAAATGATCAAATTGAAGTTATATAAGGAATGCAGACACAAATTATAGCACCTGTACATGCCTTTTTACTTAACTAGAGAGAGAAGGGAATGGCTAGTTAATAATGGTATTCAAACTACATGTATATCATTTCAGATGGCCATGAAATCCACTGAGTGGATAAGAGCCAGTAGAGAAAATGTGTGTGTCTGTCTGTGTGTGTATACATGTATGCATGTGTACCTTTAGATTAGTGACAAATGAGGAATAGTAAAACATTTAACACATCTGTGGGATTATTATAATCTTTCCATCTTACAATTTTGATTCACTTTTAATCATGAAGTCCATTGTCACAGAGTAAATCATTTGTCTTTGCTATCTTATCTCAGCTGGGACCTTGTCAAAAGCCTCCACCAAGGAAGATAGCAAGCAGAAATCCTTTAAGATGATTTCAAGGGCCCCCTCACACTTTGCATTTCAGGATAAGTGGAAAATGAAGTTCTTTTTGTAAATAGAGAGGAATGTATCTGGGCTAGGGAATCAGAGAAGAGGGATTGAAGAGAGTGTATTGGAAGGACAAAAGTATTCTCAGGAGTGAGTTCTGGTTGATATATGAGTTCTGGTTGACCTTTTCATACACACAAGCCCTGCCCTTCTCTCCATGCCCCACAAGTAGGCTGACCACGAGGTCAGACGACTGTGGTCACATAGATGTCCAGGTCTGAGTATTAATAGATTGCCCCTTATTCTAAGAAATGTGGTGTTGGATGATGAATTACATGAACATGCTTTCCATAGTGAGGGCAAAAGTGTGTCCCTGGCCTAGAAAGAAATACTTGTAGGGAATGGCTGTGTACCAAGGATCTCTTATGTTTATCCTTTCCAAATTAATTCCTAGGACTATGGTTTCTACTGAGAACCCCCTGAGATACACTTACTAGAAGAAACGCTGTGTTTTCCTATTCAAGAGTGTGAGAAAAGGCTAGTGCAGTGTTTGCAAGATGAACTTCAAGGACTTGGAAATTCTCCAAGGATTGTCAGCTAACTGAGCTTCTAATGTGCACTTATGTACAGCACAGTTAATCTTTGTACTTTTTTACATCTTAAAGTATAAAGTGTAGGTGTATTCTAGATCATTTGAATGACCACTAGAGACTCAAGTGTTTCTGTTATCATTGAGTATAACTGAGCCGTACTTTTAATGTTTGTGAAAGAATTTGAAAACAAAAATTAAATACTGTATTCATAGAAACTTTGAAACAAAATGGTATAATGGTACCAGAAAAATAAAAATGAAGATTTTTCTTTGGTTCAAATACTCTCTCTCTCTCTCTCTCTCTCTCTCTCTCTCTCTCTCT
>JAQHUG010000213.1:2404436-2433851 GCA_028555095.1 Dicrostonyx torquatus | reverse complement strand
GATTTTTAACAACAACAACAAAAATATGCTTACATTTCATGTGGCCACATCCTTTCCACAGAACAACAGGACAAATTAATAAATCCGTTTCTATTTTATTTTGTAAGCTTTAAAAATTTCTAAAGATGTTTGTGTACTTTAGTGTCACACAAAATGACAATATATGTGGGATTTTAGACACATTCGTTGTGCTTTGTAAAAGAAATAATGTAAGAAAATATGGAGGAGGGGCTAGAGAATGTTTTGCATTTAAAATGGGATAGATTTATATTACCAAATATTTAGATAGAAAAGACTGAAAAGCCCCCATGCTTTGGAAACAAAGTCTGGTTCGCTGCTGCTGAGAAAAGCAAACAAACACAAAACCAACCAGGCTTTCTGGCTCCATGAAGTAATGGGAATGCTCTTTTAAACAAAGGAATACACTTGTCAAGAAGGTGACCTAGCATAGCCAGTTGTGCTCCCATGTGTCCTTGTACTGGCTCCTGTAATCCCCCAGCCTGCAAGGAGACTGATCTACCAACTCCAGGAGTTATTTTAGTTCCCCCATTGCTGTCCCGACTCCTCACTCTCTGGACGTTTGTACAAAGCACAAGCCATCTGTCTCACTCAGTCTCAGGTATAGTGCAGGGAAAAGTTCCAAGGAGAAGCCATCGGATTAAATAAACTAGCAAACACAAATACCTAGCAAAGGCCTGGAACATAGGAAAAGCTCAAAGTACATTCTCTTTTCTTGTGGCTAGTCTGTTTTAAAGATTAGACCACTGAGGCTCAGTAGGTTTGGAGACAATTTAATGCTGCCAATCAATTAAAGCAAATGCAGTTCATGATCACTGTCATTTTCATTAAAAAAGACAGTTCTAGGTTAATATTTGTTTACTAAAAAATAGGACTTCTATAGCTTCTGCAAGTGTTCTTTATGATCTGTTTTTTGGCTTTCCTTGATGTGCCTGGGAATGGTTTCTTTTTCTATCTTGAGACAGCCTCATCTGCTTTGCGGCTGCTGGCTATTCCTCATAGGTTTAAAGTATCTTCCAGAAGACAATTATGGATTTATCCACTGGCATCCCAACCTTGTTACTGAACATGTTTCAGTTTGAAAATTTTCCACACAGTATGCATGCCTAAGCTTGTCCTTCATAGAGTGGATTCCCTATCGGATTTGCGTTTCTCAGATCAGTGAATACCATTTTGAAAGTAGTCTGCTCTTTTAACTCACTTTGGGAAAATTAAGTATTGATACCTATATCATTGGCACATGGAAGCATTAAAAAAAACTTGTATTGAAAAACATCTGGACCTGCAGAGACCCACAGCCAGATACCATGATGGGAAAAGAGTCTAAACTGGAGGTCCCCATTAAATCTCTCTCCCTCAGAGCTCAGAAAATCCTGCAGAAGAGGAGGAGGTAGAAAGATTCTAAGAGTCAGAGGGGATGGAGAACAGCAGCAGAACATGGTCCTTTGAATCAACTATGCAAGGCACATATGAGTTCACAGAGCCTGAAGCAGCAAGTACAGGCCCAACATGGGTCTCTACCAGGTCCGCTATTAGTTTATTTTTATAGGACTCCTGACTGTGAGAACAAGTTTGTCACCACTCTTGTGCCTATTGTTGGGACTCTTTTAACTCCTGTTGGGTTGCCATGTCCAACTTCAATATTAAAGTTTTGATTCATCTTAATATATTTCATTTTGTCATGTTTGGTTGTTATCTCTTAGAAGACTGTTCTTTTCTACTAGAAGACAGAAAGGGAGTGAATATGGAGGAGAGGGAAGGTAAGAGGAGGAGGAACTGGGAGGAGCAGAGGGAGAGGAAACAATAATCAGGATACATTATATGAGAAAAGAATATATTTTTAATTAAAAATGTGAAAACATAATTGTTTACTTTTATTGGGGAAAAAAGAAAGAAAAAATATCTGGACCCCATTTCAAAAGTAACATCAAACTCTCTACTAGAGTTCTAGCTAACGTACGGGTCATGGCAAATTGCTTAAAGGGCAAGACAGCCGATGAACAGGGACTCTAAACAATCTGACAATTAGGTTCTTCAGTAGAATTATTCAAATTTTGATGGATAAAGTAAAAGAATACACTGTGTGTGTGTGCACACACGTGTGTCAGGTCAATTAGGTAGCTCAAAAGGGCACATGTAGCCAGGCGGTGGTGGCGCACGCCTTTAATCCCAGCACTCGGGAGGCAGAGGCAGGAGGATCTTTGTGAGTTCGAGACCAGCCTGGTCTACAAGAGCTAGCTCCAGCACAGCCTCCAAAGCCACAGAGAAACCCTGTCTCAAAAAATAAAAATAAAAAAAAGGGCACATGTGTGTCAGGAGAGACGGTTCTGAAGTGAGGAGTACTTACTGTTATTCCAAAGGATTCAAGTTTTCTTTCCAGCATGTATATCCAGTGACCGACAACCACCTATAACTTTAATTCCAGGGGATCCCATGTCTCTGGTCTCTATGGGAACCTGCACCTACATACACATACTTAGACACATTCACATAATTAAATAAAAAATGTGTGGTGGTTTGAAAAGAATGACTTCTATAGGGAGTGGCATCATTAGGGGAGGTGATCTTGTTGAGTAAGTGTGGCCTTGTTGGAGGAAGTATGTCACAGTAGGGGTGGGTTTTGAAGTCTCATATATGCTCAAACCATGCCCAGTGTCTCAGACCACTTCCTGTTGCCTGCAAGTCAAGATCCAGGACTCTTAGCTACATCTTAAGCACCATGTCTGCTTGTATACCACCCTGTCACATCATGATGATAATAGACCTGTCCTCTGAAAACATAAGCCCGGTGGTGGCGCACGCCTTTAATCCCAGCACTCGGGAGGCAGAGGCAGGCGGATCTTTGTGAGTTCAAGACCAGCCTGGTCTACAAGAGCTAGTTCCAGGACAGGCTCCAAAGCCACAGAGAAACCCTGTCTCAAAAAACCAAAAAAAAAGAAAAAAAAAGAAAAAAAAAAGAAATGCCATGGTCATGGTGTCTCTTTGCAATAACAGAAAACCTAACTAAGACAAAATACATCTTAAAAAAATAACACATGAATGAGCTAGCTACAGCCTTATACGGAGGAGATAACTGACATTATCTGTCCTGGAATCTAAGACAAGCAATATATAT
Source organism: Dicrostonyx torquatus (assembly GCA_028555095.1). Classification (NCBI taxonomy): domain Eukaryota; kingdom Metazoa; phylum Chordata; class Mammalia; order Rodentia; family Cricetidae; genus Dicrostonyx; species Dicrostonyx torquatus. Next base: position 2,430,718 of record JAQHUG010000213.1, on the reverse strand, counting down.
ACACTTCTGAAATATATATACACTTCTGAAACCGTGTCTGTATTGCTTAGGCTGGGCTCTAAGATCAAATGATCTTCCGTGTCAGTCTTTTATGTGGCTACAGTTACAAGTTCCCATGCCTTGCTGATAAAGAAACCTCTTACTGAAGAACATAGACGGTTAGATTGTGTTTGCCTCCTTTATTTGTTAAGCACAGTTGTTATAGTTTAGTGCTGCAATCAAGCTTTTTTTAAATGATCAATGTTGTAGAGTATTTGTTTAACTATGTAAATGCATGTTTGTTGAATTATGTAAAGATGTGTTGCTGTTCTACCTTGCCTGCCTAATAAAAAGCTGAATGGTCAACAGGAAGGAAGGAGGTATAGATGGAACTTCCAGGCAGGGAGCGTAAGTAGCAGGAAGAATTTAGGCTCAAGAACAGAGAAAGAAAAAGAAATCAGGAAGACGCCAGAGGCCAGACAGACAGAAAGGAAGCAGGAAAACAGGACATAAAGAATGAAAGAAAGGCAAAAGCCCCAAAGCCAAACGTATATGAATAGAAACAGGTTAGATTCAGTTAGAAGAGCTGGTGGGACAGGCCTAGGCTAGCACCGAACATTCATAATTAATATGTCTCCGTGTTTTTGTTTGGGAGCTGGTTAATGGTCCAAAGAAAATGCCAACTACAGATCAATTTATGAGGAGTATCTATCTTGTGCCATATGATACAGGCAATCATACTGGATACTCGTGACTAAAGATGCTACAGAGTAGATTCTAATGACATGAGAGACAGTTATCTCCACCATGTCCCATCTTTTTTTTCCTGAGAGTTAGTTGTGGTAACCTCTATAGTCCTAACCTATCAGCATCATGTCTGCCCACAGCCTTTAGTCATCTCTTTTCTCTGGCCCTCATCTTCCTGTATTATTTTGGAAAGGTGATTAATAAATTCTTTGGAGAAATAAGTGAAGTTTTATATAAAAACAATCACAGGCTAATTATCTTATTTTCCCTCCCACCATCACCAATCCCTCTGGCTTTTACCTATTTTACTATTATCTGCAACTTTATTCCTTTTTGTTTTGAAAATGAGATTGGGTTGCCTTGCTCAGCCTTACTACATGGAAGGTGCTTAGTCTTACTGCAACTTGATATGCCATGTTTTGTTGATACTCATGGGAGACCTGACTGTTCCTAAACAGAAATGGAGGAGTGGGTTAGAAGAGTAGAAACAGAGGTGGGGGGGGACTGGCAGGAGAGGAGGCAGGGGAAACTGGCTGGATGGGATGTAAGATAAATAAATATACTTATTATTATTTTTTTTAAAAAAAGCTAGACTGAAGTTGGGCTCTATGGTCCTGTTTCTTATTCCTTAGTGAAATATACGTTTTCAGTCTATTTATTCTGTGGTGTGGTATAGTAATTCACATGTAATAGGCTCTTCCATAGCAATATGCAGTGGAAAATTCCTTTTGACAAGCCGTAGCAAGCTTAATTGAGTCATGACGTATCCCATTAAATGACTTCCAATGAAGCAAACAGTCCTTTCCCTGAGGTAACTAATGCTATCCTATGGTTTCATCATGACTGTATGGTCTTATATGCCTAAGGAAATGAATTTTTTCATTTAGAAAAAGTTACAGAGAGGTGCGGAGTTAATATTAGAGTTATCAAATTAAATTTTAAAGAGGTACATGTTCTACCAAGCTAATCTTCTTCAGATTTAAGTAAACCCATATTTAAAAAAAAAAAACAAACTAGCACTGGATTACAGGTCCATTTTTAAGTGTTATGCTTACTTGGTTGCTTAATGAGTTCCTAGTGAGAATCCCAAATCTACTCTTTTTAAGCTTAAATTTTATTACAAAATGTCACTTGTCATGTCGGTAGAAAGCATTCTGTCAAGAAAGTATTTATGATTTTCTCCCACTGCCTTTGCAGCCCGAAGCCATCCCGAATCCTGACACTGTAGTTAATGTTCTTAGAACAGATGGTGTGAGGGCTCTCAGCACTAGCAGATCAGTAGTAGCTGACCATGTGCAGTGTTGAACTTGTGAGCCTCCATCTAAGTCTTCTGCAGGTGCCCAGGGATCGAGTGGTATTATAGTACCACTGGCAGTCTGGAGAGAAGCATTAGGAATGGGTCTCATCCTTGCCTCCAACCCCAGTGCAGCAATATGCCAAGAAAGGGAGATTGCAAACCATTGATTTGAACCATACAGAGGAGTTGAAAATAAATTGTGCTATTTGTCCCTAAAGTCAAATTTACCTAATACATAACACGAGTAGTCCCATTCAATTGCATCAAAGGGACTTCTTGGCATGTAATGCAATTGTCCCTATTCGTTCTGATTTTCTCTTATATTTCTGATGAGCTGCATTAGCCTATGCAGATAACCTGATGCTTCTGACCAGGCATAGAGGCTTCTTGAATAAAGGTCCATTAGGCCTTGATTATTTATTCATGCACCATGTATTCAGGTAGTCATTATAGTATACCTACCTACATTATATGAAAGCATATTTTTCACAGTACCACTAAGGGAATAATAACGTAATTTAAGTATAAAGCTAAATGGATATATGTAATAGAATAAAGAATGGTGGGCCACCTTGACTTCAAAACACAAATAGCATCTTATGCTTTAAAAATTCAGTACAAACCATTTAAATGCATGACATTTATTCGTGGTCTATTTGTGAAACTAGTGGCAGCTCAGGGTGCTGATGGCAGGGAGAAGGAAATGTGTTGGTGGGTAACCTAAACTTTTATGAAGCCGTTTTTAAAGTGACTTTGTGCCACAGAAAAGGGCATCAATTATTGCTCAGTTTTCAGTTGAAATTGAAAGGCTGTCCAAATTTTCATTCTTCAGCTCGCCATCTGTAACAGAGAGGGAGGCAAAAAATACCTCCATGGGAGATTCCTTAGTATTACAATCACACGACCCACTTCCTCCGAATAGGACTGAAATATTTCCTTCCCAAGCATTGATAAAGCTTTTGATGCTCTGGGAATTGTGCATAAATAAGAAACTGAATAGTGCAGAATAGGCATAAAGGCATAAAGGCAGCTGGTAATCTTAAAAGTTCTATAATCCTTACTGGTGGCACAACACAGTATCAGAGGAAGGGCTGGCAAAGGAGCCAGCTCTCATCTGGCTCCCTGCTTACGTTGCCAGTGTCCTTGACAAACAAGTAACCCTGGGCTTTGCTTCCTCATCCACAGAGAGGAATACAAACTCACTACCAGCTGCTGCTCATTTGATTGCTTGTTTTGAGACAGTGTCTCCCTCTGTGGCCAGACATTGGAAGGCCTCTGCACGCCAACGGTTGATTACTGACAACCACCACCATTCCTAGCCCATAGTTATAAAGATCAAAAAAGGCAACACAGACTTCAGTCAACCATTTAATGCTCAATAAATGTTTGCTGTTTTGTTACAATCATCTTAATAAAATATATAAATATATGTAATAAGCATATGTGTATTTCTCACCAGTCCCAAGAAAGTCCAGTTCAGTATCACACTTTGTGTTCAACTGAAGCTTCATGATATTATACAGGAAAAATAATGACATTTTGCACTGTGAAAATTTACACTGTGGTTAAATGACACAAATAAAATACACTTTTAAAACTAGAGAATCCAAAGACAGGATTTCAAACAGAAAAACAAACCAGTAAGTCAAACTGAAATAAACAGAATACTTTACTGTCATTAATCTTCTATAGTAACTGAATAGAGTTGATGGGCTCAAGAGATAACTTTTACTTTAAACACACTGATCACATATACATTAATATATTGTAGAGAACAAAATTTCCCTAGATATTTCCATTAATTTGAGTCCAGTGACATAGGCTTGCAAAAACAAAAAGTACGTACTGAATACCTCAAAGAACAGAACAGACAAACAATACTATTCTACTGCCATGGAGTTTTGTGCTCCCTAGCTGATTTTTAAGCTAATTTTTGGCTTGAGCCATGGCTTCACGGTTAAGAGTATGTGTTGCTTTTGCAGAAGATCAGAGTTAGCTTCCCAGCACCTACATGGTGGTTCACAGCCATCTGTATCTCCAGTTCCAGGGGAGCCGAAGCCCTCTTCTGACTTCCTCAGGCAACAGGCATTCACATGGTATACAGACATACATGCAGGCAAGACATTCATACATATAAAATAATAATAAATAAATCTTAAAAAAATTCGAAAGTTAATTTCTAACTTCAGGTATGCTTTGTAATTTTCTCTCATGCTCTCTATCTCTCCATCCTTCATTCGCTTCCTTCATCCTCCCTCCCTACCTCTTTCTTAAAAAGTGTCTTGCTATGCAGCTCAGGCTGGACTTGAACTTGTAATCTTTCTGCCTCAGCCACCCAAATGCATTGCTATGTCTGCCAGCATGATTTTAATTAACAGTTGGAAAAATATGTTTGGATCCAAGTGAAGCACTTTTTAAAGAAAAGTTCATGATTGAAAATTGATTCTAAAACCCTAAGCATACATATAGACGTATGCACAAAACTCGTGGGGTACGTGTAAACAGAGTGAACCACTCAGTGAATGGTTAGGGGTGTTGGTAACAGATAACTGACTCTCATCAGGCATGTCTCTCTTGTGCCTGATGTATATGTGACATCACACTCTCATATAACATTTCATAACCTAGTGAAATAAAAAGCCCCTCCAGATTGCAACTGTAAGATAATCAGATTCTGTAGTACTCATTATGACTGCAATTATGTAACAAAACACTCCAAATATAGTTCAGTTATTGCCGTTATTAATCATTCCAGTTCTGTTTCAAGTGCTTGCTTTATAGCCTGCTGGATAGACTGCATTATTTCACAGGCTGAATGTCGAAAGTCAAGCACGTGCGTGTGACTCTGCTGCTCTAAAGGCCTTTCAACATAACTTACCCTTTCAGTTTGTATTTGTGAACAAAAACAAATGGGAGCGATGAAGAAGTTAGTGTCAATGGAGTCACTGACCTTTGCAGTAAACAGAAGAGAGTCCTTAGCACAACAACTTTGCAAATAAGAAACCTATTTTCCTATGACTAGAAATTGTGCTATTTAAGGAGCTAGCCTTGGAATACCAATTGGTCTTACAGAATGAATCTACACATTTGATGAGGAAATGGTAATGAATGTTGGCAAGATCCAGTTTTAAAGGAAACGTTTAAAATACCTATGTCATAGGATACAGTCCTAAGCATTTTCTTTATTTTATTTTATGCACAGAACCATGTATTCTAACTCATTTACCAAGTAAAAACAAGAAATTGATTACACAGAGCCAACACCATCTGTCCCACTTTACACATCACTGTAGATATATTTCAAGGAACAAAACTGGACCTGAAAATTTCCTAAGCCTATGCTCTACACAGCTGAAGTATTAAAGTACTAACTAAACAGGATTCCAAATGGTCCTAGGGAAAGTGGCTCTGTAACTTTTTAAATACTAACACATCGTGTGCTCAAATAATATGCATATAATAACATATCAGTATGGCTTACAAAATTATGTCACCATTTTCCTGTACTCATGATTTTTTTCAGTTTGGCTATAAACATTGGGCCCCAAGCTTTGCCCTTTTCGGGAATCACCAAAAGACTGCATTTCTGGTTAGTGGGGGCGAATGTGAAATCTTGGGAGCAAGTCCTTGCTATTCCACTAATATCCACAGGCGCGATGGTACTGTTGGAGGTTAAGATCTCGCTGATCACATCCTGATTTTCAGCCTTGGAAAGCGTGCATGTGGAGTACACGAGTAGCCCTCCAGGCCGTAAGGCCTTAATTGCAGACCTGCGTATAGTGGGAAAATGAAGAGGTGAGTTGGGTACAACACGGAAAGTAGGGGACTGAGTCAAGCAGATTACATACCAGCCTTGCTCTGCCTCAAGCTGCAGTACATCTGCTGATTTTCTGACCCTGGTCATAGTTGGTTTACATCCTATACATAGCTTATCACTGATATCTGGGAAATAGTAACCAGAGAAATCAAGATGGAAAAGTCAGAGAAAGTGAGTTGGTTGATGATTTGTTCTTCTAAGGGTAGGAGGGCGGGGGCAGAACACAGATAATATCTTTTAAATCATGGAAGTAAAACAGAAAGCAAAGACAATAATTGAAAATAGACATAATAAATCATTGACCATACCCTACATGCTCAAGGAGGGCTATCAGGTAAAAGTCAGAAGGTATTCACCTAAGAAAAAGAGATAAATAACTTGTAGAGACATGGGAAACCAAAGACCTTTGCACTCTACCTTATAGCGATCCTCTAGAGTAAGATCTAGCTTCCCACGGTGTGATATTTGCAGAAAAAGTTCCCAACCTTGCAATAAACCTCCTGTACATTTTTGTTTCCTTAGAGACTAAAATGTATGACCAAGGATTCCCAAGAAATGATTAATCAATACAAAAGAAAAAGAACACAAACAGCAAAAATGTGGCCTAGAAAGAAACTGACAATTCAATTCAGGGAACAAAATATGACACAACAAACACAGAAAGATCAGGGAAGATGGATCACTCATAAAATAGCAACATCATAAGAAAACAGCAAGAAGAAAGTTCATAGAAATTGAACATCTGTTTGCCAAAATAAGGAATACCTGTAGGAGCACTTGGAAGCTAATGGTCAACATATCCCCTGCTCCCAGTCTTCAAAATAGAACAACAGGTGAACTCAAAACAACCTTGTCCAAAATTCAAGTAGCAAATTTAGAAAAATATTACTCAGAAGTTTTTGACAAGGGGAATTGAATTAATGTAATAAGATAACTATCCAGAAATGGGACAGGACACAGCACTTCAGAAGGAAGGAGCTCATCAAGAAGCTACCACATTTATCATTATTCATGTATCACTATTCTATACTGAGTGTTGTCTAGGTATGGGATATGTATCAATGAATAAAACAAAACAATGTAAATACAAACAATTTAAAACACCTCCTATGAGGTTCGATTCTTTACATCTCTCAGCCTAGCACTCCAGAGTCTGAGGAAGGAGTTTGAGGCCAGCCTTGGTTATACAGTGAGGACTAAGCTAGCCAGAGTTACACAGACAGGCTATCCTGTCTCAAAATGCTCCAGGAAAAAGCACACTATATCCAATAACAAAAGCTCAGCCCTGAAGACATACACATACAAATAATAATGTATACAGTGAGCAGGCTGTATTTTAAATTTAGAAACACACACATATGTGAGAGCAACTAAAGAAAAAGAGCTGCGAATTTGAAAGAGAGCTAGGCAAGGTACTTGAGAGGAAGGAAAGGGAAGGAGGAAACAATGTAATTACATTAGATTCAAATAATCTAAAAAAATTCCAGGGAGGGAAATTGTAGTCATGATGTAATATATGAGAGAATACACTTTTGAAAAAAAAATTATAAAAATAATAAATCCAGAGACCCGAGGGTGGGGGGCTTTATTTTCCCAAATATCACATTCTCATGAGCACCAACTATGGAAAGATGAGTATACCAGGACTGAACCGTGCCCCTTAGACTTATACAATGATGTGAAAACACACGTCGTCTCTGCATGGGACTGAGTTTGGAAATAGGCCCTTTAATGAGATAATTCAGTTAAAATCCAATCATTGGAAAGGACACATTAATCCAATTCAGCTGATATCATTATAGGAGAAAATTTAGACAAAGAGTTAGAGAGAGAGGAACCTGTAAGCCAAAGGAAAAGAAGGTCTGCAACCACGGAGGGAGGCCTCAGAAGCAGCCAGGCCTAGCAGTGTCTCTCAGACTTGCAGCCTGTCCGCTGTCCGAGTAAACTAACTCGTCAGCTACTCGGTCAGGTCACTTTGCCATGGTTGTTAAGGCAAACTTATAGAGATCATATGTATATACATAAACACGTAAATCTATATATACATAAAAGTATGTTAGATTATGTGAGTTTGTATATATTTTTATTTCATGTGTAAATTATTGGCAGGTACCATGAAGAAAACTAAAAAAAAGGATTAAAAATGATTGGACAGAGAGGAATTGCAACTTTAAGACTGAATAACAATGGGCCAAACAGATGTGTGATGAATAACTATTCTATCCTGCAGGAATAGCCAGTAAAAAAATTCCCTGAGGCATGGCCAAGGAAAGAGGACAGACATGTGGCTAAAGACAGGGAAGACAGGAAGGGAATGGGGGATGAGATGAGAGATCAGATCAGAGTCCGAGGTGCAGAGGCCTATGAGTGCTCTGTAAACGTCACCTTACACGTGTGCACTGAAATACGTCACTGCTAATGCTTAGAATGCTGGGGAAAAGAGAAGATACTCAATGCTTCCAGAAGAAAAACTAAGCCACCAATAAATTGGCCATTTCACATTCAGAAAGCAGGCTTCAGCAGTGGTTGTCAAGTGACTTCCATCAAATAACTATGCGAGAAGAACACAGAAACTTCCTCTAGCAAACTAAAGGGATAAGAAGGAGAAGTAGAGCCCATAAAAGAGTAAATATGGCACAGAATGGTGAAGGGCGGGAAGCCTCAGAGCAGAAGCAGTGTGTGAGCTTTGAGGAGAAGCCTCTTCCGGTGGCAAGGAGAGGGGAGGTCTCCAGAAAGAATGGCTGACAGGTAAGAAAAACCTGCAGATCTACCATGCACAGGTGGGAAAGAGAAAGTTTGATGCTCCCATCTGATTTGGTTGCAGAAAGAAACTTTAGTAGAACTCCTGCCATAAAATTGAACTAACAGAAAGAAAAGTTTAATTCTAACACATTGCCCAAGTCTAGAGTAAATGATATTTATGGAGTTATCGATCTCATTATCCAGAATCATTTCATAGACTGATATTAATATTGTCTTGGAGAGTAGATAAAACCTCTGAAAGAACAGTGCCAAGTTGACAACACGAAAATGAAAACACCATCAAAGGGTACTGAGAAATAAATGAGAAGGAGATAAACATGACAGGGCCAGCATACAAATATACTTATTTCAGAAAAAGAGAGGAGCACTTCCCTTGGATACGAGAGAGAGAGAGAGAGAGAGAGAGAGAGAGAGACAGAGAGAGAGAGAGAGAGACAGAGAGACAGAGAGACAGAGAGACAGAGAGACAGAGACAGAAAGAAAGAGAGAAGAACCAGTAATAGACTAAGAAATAGAGGTCTCAGAGCTGCCTAGGAGAATGGGTAATGTGGGCTGCAGGTGTACTCCACTCATTATAAAATGCAGTCTGTGCAAATCAGTAGTCACAGATGCCCAAGGACACAGGGTGTAGGGTCCTGTACATGAGATGGATACCAGCAGCAGGCTAGTAGTCAGTGCCTAAAAGCTAGAAAAGAAAAACAAATTATTTGAAGAGCTGGGAATGCTCTTTAGAGATTTGGTAGTGACCTAGAGAATAAATTAGGAACAGAAATATGTTAAAGTCATTACCTCTGAAAACACGGGTGGAAGAGTCAAAGAACAGAAAGCAACATCTTAGACACAACTATATTTTGAGATTTTTTACTTATATGATTATATTTTATGACACTACAAATGATAGGGGAGATTCAACAGTAGTATAAGTACCTACCTTTTCCACAGTCGTTGTTCTTGTATAAATTCTGACTTTTAGGAGAAAACTTAATCTCCAGACAGCCTATGATCCAAAATCCCAGACAGCTAACATTTTCTAGTACCTAAAATTTATAGACTTCCCAAGCATTCCTTTGTTGAATAAAATATGTATATTTGGGATACTGAAATGGCAAGAAGCACTTGATTGGGAATCTCTAACGTTCTGACTAAGGTTTTGAGATCAATCCAATTTGTATTAAAAATAAAGCCTTTGTGTTAGTAGACATAGTTTCTTTGTTTAGAAATTAATGTAGCCAGCAAAGTTATGCAACCTAAGTTTAGAAGTTAAGGATGTTGAAATGAAAATAGCAGAAGAATGAGCCAATACTGCAACATTATAGAAATAATTAATTTGCATCAAGCCAGGAACACATTGTTGGTAAACGGTGAAGCTTCTCTGTCATTCTGTACAACTTTAGTGAAAAGAAAAAAAAACCTTACTCTTCCCTGATTAAGTACTATCTTTGTTACCAGTGGAATTAAGATTAAAATAGTCCTTTTAATGGGAATTTAAAGGCATCTGCATTCAAAACTGCATATATCCTGTGTACAATGTTTATCTAATGGATTTTAAAAAATTGTACACCTATTGCCATAGTCCATAGAAAATGATCTCAAATGAGTATGGCTCAACTACAATTTTAGAAAAATGACAACAATTTAATGGATTAAAGTATTGGAGCCATAACCCTTTAGGCCTCTGGAGCCCACAGTTCACAACAGGAGTCATGAATCAAATCAACGTACTCCTATGCTGTATTACTCCAGAAGCTTGGGGTGAGGAATCCTTACTTTTATCCTGCTTTGTTTTTTAGCAGCCATGCACCTTGATGAGGCAGTGCTGTCTTCCAGCCTGAACTCTGTCATCACAACTCCTTGTCTACCTCTATGCTTCCTTCCCATCTGCAAGGACCTTCGTGATGACACTGTCCCACTGAGATATCCAGGACATTCTCCACACCTCAGCATCAAATTTGGTCAAATCTAAAAAGCTTCTAGCCTATTCTGGTGACTCTGATCATCACTGTTCTTATGACAGGGTGTTATCTTATTAACAATTCCCTTCTCGGGTGTCTAGATATGAAGACCTTTCCTGACCCTGGCTGTGTACATACTGTGGAGATTGAGAAGAAAATATGGATAAACATCTTTTTAGAGACTTTTGTGCACAGCATGCATGTAGGGTAAATAAGACCCCCATGATAGTTGATCCCCAGGTATGTTTTTAAGCAATGAAATTTGGTAGACACATACACTAAAAAGCTAATATTTGAGATGGAAAAGCATTTAAAGACCAGAGAGTTGAATAATATATTCTGGCAAGTCAGTATGATATAGGCCACATAAAAAGACAAAGGAAGAACAGACAAGAAGTACAGACACTGAAAAGTTAAGAGGCTTTTCCCTCTAGCATGAGCTTCTGTGCTGTGCAGTTTTTCTTTCTGTTTTATTGAGAGAGAAGAAAACTAAACTACCCTGCTAACCTTCTCCAAAAAAACAACGGCCTTCTTAATGACCCTAAGTTTGCTAGGTTAACAAGATCTTAGCAAATGTGACATTATTTCCATGTACAACAACCACTAACCACACTGCATGAAAAATCACAAATAATGTCACACTAAGATGCATTTTTCACCACTGAAAAGCAGCAGAGACAGGCTTACTTCCAAGCTGAAATCGGAAGGAAAACAGGCAGTGTGGTGTCATGCTAACTACAACAGAATCAGAGGGGCTCATCCAAATACTCAAAACAGTTACGAGTCTCCATTTCTAAAATGAGAGCTGATAAACATTATCTTAGGCTACATATACTACTATGTCCAAGTATAATGTAAAAATTGGGGAAGTCCTTCACAAGGAACCATAATACCCCAGAATACAATCCCTCTCATTTCCCTAGAGCATCTATATTCTTCTCAGATACTTCCCACAAAGTGCTCATTAAGCTTAAACCCTATTTGAAATATAAAGTAAAATTCTATCTCAGAGTCAATGTTGCTTACTGGTAATAGAACAAAACACAGTGGGGAATTCTGTTAGTAGGAAGTACTGCTAACAGAAATGGTGACTCAGTCACAGAATGCATTCCAGTCGCCCAGTGCTTACGGCAAATCTGGGCTATCTAGCTCTCTCCAAATCTCCTGTAGCGTTGCACTGCGTATGGAAAAAGGCTGAAATGCATCTTGCGCTTAAGCATCTAGTTAATGAAGCACCTGGAAACAAAGCCAGACATATTCCTACTGAGGAAACCATTACACAGAAGAACATTTGGAGTTATTAAATGAGATCAAATCCTTACTGCATTTGTGGAAGTTTACAAAGCATATACGAATGAAACTTCAGGCCTACTCCTCCTTAGACTTTACCATTAATGCCAAAAGCTCTGAATCCTATAGGGTTGGTTTTTAAAGCTTTCTTTAGTCTATGTGTAATAAACTCACACAAATCTACTTATGGGGAAGACCTATGGCATATGGCGTAGCTATTTTGATGTTTGCCGAGTAGGTGTTAATGTGTGATTGCAGAGTGTGCCTCTAACTCTGCAAGGACAAGGAGGTTATCCCATACACCCGGTATGTGCTGTACTCTTTCTCAAACCCATTGAAATGCCTGAGTTCTGAACATACCAACACTATACCTCAAGGGTTTTGAATCAGACTTTGAACTTTTGTCTTCTATTCAAATAAGCTTCATTGAAAAGCTATGTAAAATAGGATCTACAATATATCTACAAATAGCCACATAGTTATCCATTGAACATTTCATTCAATACTTGATACAAGCAGACAACTAAAATGTTAAGGCATCAGAAAGGGTTGATGGGTATAGCTCAGTGGCAGACGATCACTCAGCATGTATGAGGCCTGGTTCAATCTCCAATAACAAGGGCAAATGAAAGAATCATCACACAGGCAGATCTAAGTAGACTGTGTGCTCACCTGTGCTTTCTCATTCTAAGAGAAGAGGAAAACTTAGATTCCTTCGGTTTTGCAAGGCATAAAGAGTTCCATCCCCTTGATGTCAATGTGCTTTGATTTGTGTTTGTATTAAAAAACAAAAACAAATGAACAAGAACTCCCAGATCTTGGTTTATAGGTACTAACTAAAGCCAACTGTTAAGACATTCCTTTTATCTTCCAAAAATTAAATCCTCTGCTTTTCATAAACGCTTATCATAATTCACAGGTCTACTGACAGAAGACCAGCTTCACCCACCAAGAGCCCTTTAAGATGCTGGCTCAAACTCTGGGTAAGACTGTGCTCCTCCTCATCACAAGAGAGCTCATCTTTGGGTCTCTTAGACGGGCTCACAGAGTTCCAATTACGAGCACATGATCCGCAGAGAACTAAAAGAAAAGGCAAAGGGCTACCTGAATTTAAATCCTTTAAAGAAAAACATAGTACTTTCATAACAGCATGTTTCATGGCTTGGAAAGTTAAAATGAAATAGAGAAGCAAATAGTTAAAATCCTCATAGCTATCTAAGATCCAAAGGGAAAGCAATGGATAACTCAGCCAGGACTTAGCACATGACACAGGGTGTCCTGTCCTGTCTTCCCTATCTCAGAGAATGTTCTTTGTGGAAATATTAGTAAGACCACTAACATGTAGCTAGGTGGTGGTGGTGTACACCTCATTGAGTTTGAGGCCAGCCTGGTCTATGAAGCGAGTTGCAGGGCAGCCAGAGCTGTTACTCAGTGAGATCCTGTCTCAAAAAACAAAACAAAACTAAACAAAAACAAACAAACAAAAAAATTTACAAAAAAAAAAGAGAGACCTAACCTCTCTCATCTGTTCTTCTACTGCTTGATTACAAAACCTGGCATTCAGTGGGGAGGGTCACTGTTAATTAGATGAGCACATTTACCTTGTTTTCTGAATTTAAAAAGGACCAAACTCACATTATAGGAGAAAAACAAAACAAAACAAAAACCTACCAGCACAGCAACACTGCCATCTTTTGACTGAAGAAAATAAAGAAGAAAATGGTTTTCATTTTTCTCTCTCAATTCCTTAAGCCCTGCCAGGAGGTAAGCGACTTCTATTTGTGCCATCACTATAATGTGATGCACTTTAAGATATAGATCCTGCATCATCTCTAATTTCTGATGTGGAGGTAAAGGATTCATAGATGACTCTGCTCTTGAAAATATAGGTGATGACTGAAAAGGACTGTAACTAAAATGGTTATAGCTCATCTTTATTCATGTTTTTCTACTAACACTGTAGAATTAAGGCAACTGTACCATATCATTGGATATAAATATGGGCAAAAGGAAAACAATAAAATAAGAATCACATATTGCTTTAACTAACAATCTTAGCAAGCTTATCCACCTTGGAAACTTTAACAATACACTTCCAAAAAAATCAACATGGAGGACTCAGTGGTTAAGAAATCTTATTGCTTGCAGAAGAGCTGAGCTTGATTCCAAGCACTGACCCTGGGTAGCTCCCCACCATCTACAGCTTTACTGGAGGGTGTCCCATGCCTTGCTTTGGCCTCGCAGGTGCAGGCAGTACAGAGATACACATATTTAGACATAAAAACAAATCCTTCTTTAAAATCAAAGGTTTAATAATTTTAGATATCTAAAGTAAACATAAGAAGCCAATCCTGTAATAGATTATCTTAACCATTTATAGTAAAGCAATAGCTCAGAGATTCTGGATCATAGCACTTTATAACGCATGGTCAACCTGTACTGAAAATAAAACAGATCCTGAGGACATGAAAACTGGAAGCCTCCCAATCCCACTGCCCAGACAGAAGTAATAAATAAATAAATAAAAATAAATAATAATAAAATGCAAAGATATAACACACCCAGAAGATACTACACACTTGGCATATATCACTCCATGAAGACAATTTCACCCTTAGTTTAGAACAAACATATCATGTTCCTCAATAAAAAGGAATGTACATTGGGCTCCATTGAACTTGGAGCATGCAAGCAAAACTCGCCTATTCTTAAACCCCATAAAAGGAAGCCCCACAGAATAATCAGGGCTTTGGAGAATCTTCGTTCATGTGGTCCTCTGCTCTCTTACAGAAAACTGTGCTTTTGCTTTTTGTGAGTAAAGTATTTTTGCTATTCTTTGGTCTGTATGCATGTTCATTTCATTCTTAAGATGCCAAGAACCCAGAAATATTTAACTTAAAACCAACTGCCAACTCCCAATAACAAGCTAAACTGTGTAAAGGACGTGTGATCTGTCTACATACTAACACTTATTTGATACCTAAAGATCACGGCACATGCAGTCTTAATGAACATTACAACGTGTACAAGATAAATAGTCTGACTCCATTTATCAAGCTAAGGGTTACAAATTCTAAGTTACACTGCTAAGTAAGAGAGCACAGATGGCCACCCTAAGCTAATATCAGAACAGGGCTACAACCTTCACTACTGCTTCTACCTAAAGCAAAAATTAAAAGTGCTAAATAAGGAATGGAATCTAAGGCAACAAGACCTAGGATGCCACACACATTCATTTCATCATCCCAACTGCACCAAGTCCTCACAGGAGGAAAGGGAAACCTACAGGCCTTCAGGCACTCTAACACAGAGAAGTCAGGATCTGGCAGGGCTGAGGTAAGGACCTGAGAACCTTACTGTATGTTGTTAGTTATGCTTGCTTACTCATTCCTACAGCTTGAGTTCTAATTAAGCGATAAGAACCGGACTGACTGCCCTGATGGGTTCAGGCTCTCATGACTATGGAACCTGACTATCTACTGATTGCCAGTACTACTTTAGGAGGTTCAGTTATGTTATTATTTATTTGTCATTATTACATAAAGTATCTTTTCTCTGTTATATTGGGGAGAAAAATACCTTCACTATTACTAAATCTGGTGGCATCATGCTGGAGTAGCTATAGCAGAATCTAAACTGTAGTAATGCTATAATAAGCAGGTAACAGGGAACACGCTACAAAACTACAAGTTACAATGCTAGAATGATAACTCGTGCCGCTTTTCAACTTCATTGGATCACTGTGCCCAGATATTGGTTAAATAGTATTCTGAGCATATCTGTGCAGGTGGAGAGGTTAAAGAAAATTAGCATTTGAATTGAGAGACTAATAAAGCAGGCTGCACTTCATAATATGGGTAGGACTTTGGACAATTAGCTGAAAAACTGAGTTGAACAAAACATTGACCTCACTTAAAGAAGAAACTCTGTAGCCGGTTGTGGTGAACTGGCAAAGCAGTGTGGGCTCATCCCTAGGTCTTTGGCCTGCTGGTCTACTCTGTAAATTATGGCCTTACTAACCTCGTTAATTTCATACAGTTCCTCTGGAGAACCCTAGCTAATATGGCCAATGACCTTCACTATGCCATCACAATTTTTTTAAACCCACATTTTCTGTGTCTCTTGATAGAGTTGTCTAATTGGCATGACTCTGTAAAGTACACAAACCACTACAGGTCCATTGGTCCAACCTTTATGCAGAAGAGAGTGGCTATGCATACTCCTTTGGAATCACAGGGTATTATTCAACTTCTAATTCTGAAAATCTGAGTTCTCTAATTCCGGACCACTGAGTTCACAGAGGAATCCAACAGCTCATCTACAGATCTCTAACACCATTAAAGTAAGAGCTTAAGAGTGAGAAGAGATATACATAGCTTTTGATAATAGAGACGATTTCTCTTAATTCTTGTGGGTTCTCCCGATCTCGTGTGCAAAGTCAGCCTGCTTAGCTCAAGTCCAGTCAACGTAACCGTCTCTTAGAACTGGATGAGACATAATTCTCAGACTACATTCCTGCAGCATTAGGAAGATTCTTGCTAGCCAACTTTGCGCCCAGGCAGCCAGACAGATACCACTGTGACATTAAACACCTAGTCATGAAATTAAAGCTATGCTTAGTTTTAAGACTTATGTAAGCTTCCCCACAAAAATCATGCTTCTTTTTTAGAGTTGATGAATACTGATTTCTCTGTCAAAACCCACTGCAAAGTATGCATAGTCTCTGAAAACTTCACTATGAAATGCCCTAGTACATTTTCCCCAGGCAATAAATTTTCAGCTTTTTTAAAATAATGGTTTTGTTATAACCATGCTGCGTGTGCCCAAGTATTTATTGTTTCTGTTTGAGATAGGGTCTTGCTATAAAACTGTGGTGATCTGGTACTTGTTATGTGGCCAGGCTGCTATAGAATTCATGAAAAAAACCCTGAATACTAGGATAAGAGGCATGAAGCACTTGTAATTTAAAAATATAGCAGAATAAATGAACATTACCCTTAAGAGGGAGGCCATGAAAAAAAATTTAACATTGAACACAAGAATGCATTTAATTTAAGCAAACATTCAAACATTCTGAATAAAGAATAGTTCAAGCAGCGTCTAACTTTTATGCTGCAGAGGAGATGAATATAATAGAGGCCTAAGTTTCACTGGGGGAAGTTTTCCCTAACAATTGGATGAAAAAGGTTTTTCTAACAATTGGATGAAAAAAGATTTTGTTCATGGCAACCTAAGTTTCAAGTAAGTCCTAGTATGAAAACAATCAGTTGAGGGAGGGCTCGTACTTAAAGCAACGTGGCTTCACTCTGGTAAAGTGGTATTGTTACTGAATTCAAAGATTTTATTTTGGTTATGTGTTTAAGAGGGAGGAGGTTGTTAGATCCTCTGGAGGTGAGCTTTCTAGGAATTGAAAACCATAATTCATGGGTGCTAGGAACCGCTGCAAAAGCAGTGCTCATGCATAACCACTGAGCCATCTCTCTAACCTTTATTAGGTAACGTTTACTAAATAATTGGCCTCCATAAAAAGAACATTGTTATCTTTAAAAATGAAGTATGTGATATCAAAATTACAATTAAGTCATCTTAAATACTATCTCAGATCTTGCTTTTTTATTAAGAAAAGAAAAATCTTAACAGAATACATTTAAGAATAGTAGGGAGGGCAGTTTTATCCAAAAATAGATCTATTTTTAAAAGAAGATATTAGCCTAATTTGATGGAATAACAGAACCAATTTAATCGCTATTTAATAGTTTGAAAAACTGTAAAAGAATCCCTGAACTGACTCTCAAGGCTTTTTCAAATCTCCACCAAAATGTCCAATTCTTATGCATCCACTTACCCTTTGTCTCCCTGGGACTGGGTGGGGGCGGGGGGGGGCGTGTTGGGGAAGACAGTTCATTTCTTTTACCTTTCCATCCAGGGTCTGTCTCTCTCATGGTTCACTCGCACACTTGCAGCTTCTAGTATTCCTTTCCAATTTTTCTGCTTCTGTTCCTTTCCGGGGGCTCTCTTTTCTTCCCTTCCCCACTGCCTGTTCCTCATCATTCCCTCCTCTATCAGTTTACTGTTGCTGCGGGAACACAGCAGTCTGGGCAAGGGAGCAAATCAAATATCCCTGCGTGATTATGCACTACGACCACAGAAACATTCATGTGAAAAGTTGGAGCTCACGTGCAATCTATCAAGTAAATGCAGATCTGAAATTAAGGTTCAGGTACCATAAACATCAAAACACAGACATTTCTAGGTTGATAGCTGTCGAGTGCTATCATCAGTTTTAAAAGTATTATTTTACAAGCCTTGAGGGTACCCTTCACTGTGCTCACAGTATGTAATCAAATTTCTAGATAGCAAACTGTTTATTATCAAAGAAGTTCTGTAAATTCAAGATAAATAAACATGGCCAAGCTTGCTATTTTCAGAGGCATCATGCCCAGTGGCCAGACTTTTCTCAGGATAAGAAACAAAACCACACTGATAATTAACCATCTCTCTTCTGGCAGGAAGTTTTTACCTTGAGGAAGGGATATTTCTTCCAGTGTGCTAGTAGAACAAAGAAATGGCATCAGATACTTCTGAAGCAGATTACAAAGGACAGGCTCTAACATGCTTAGCACCAATTTTCACTTGAAGATCTCAAGTTTTGTGTATCTTTTGCAAATGCATGTTTACTTTAATTACTTTACTAATTTACTTTACTTTATTTTATTAATATGTGCATGAAGGAGTTAAGCATTAAAAGTTATGTTTACAATGTTTACAATGAAATATACTAAACCTAAGATTATGCTGCCTAAATTCACAAAGAGTGGTAACATATCATTAAAACTGCCTAACTTTAAGATCAGGTCTTTTTTTTTTATTTTTTTTCTTCCCCGAGACAGGCTTTCTCTGTGTAACAGGCCTAGGTTTTCTGGATTTCTCTTTGTAGACCAAGCTGGCCTCGAACTCACAGAGATCTGCCTGCCTCTGCCTCCCAAGTGCTGGAAGTAAAGGCATGAGCCACCACTGCCCAGCTTCAAGATTGGGCCTTTGATATACCAAATGTAATCTCACTAACACAAAGAAAGAAAATTTGAAAAATATTTATTTAAGCAAATCAACAAAACTAGTGTCTGTGTGTGCTTGTATGTGTGTGGGTAATGGGGGGCGTGATTCTGAGAAGAGCTGGACAGGAGAGACTAAGGTGTGGGTTTGACCAAAGCACTTCTCAAACATGTATAAAATTTTAAAAACATATGAATATAAAACCATCAGAACCAATTTAATTTCAGCTCATGACAAACGCAATAGTCAACAGAGAACAATAATTTTGAAATAATAATTTTTAAATAAGAAATGGTCTTCAATTTAAAATCTTATTTTAAAATAAGAAATGGTTTTTAAATGAAATTCTACTCTTTCTTAAAGATATCACATCTAGCTATATTTTGGGTGCAGTTTAAGGGTCTCTAATGATCATCTTATATATTCCCTAAAGATGATTGCTGAACCAGGGCTCCAGAACCCCATATCTTTATAGATGTTCCCCAGATCAGTGTTCTAGGACCTCTTGTCTTTATAGATGTTTCCTGAATCAATGCTGTAGAGTCCCCATGTCTTTATAGACATTCCTTGAATCAGGGCTGTAGAATCTCTGTCTTTATAGAGTTATCTGAATCAGTACTTTAGGACCCTATGTCTTTATAGATGGTTCTTGAATCAATGTTATAGAATCTTTATGTTTTCATAGATGTTCCCTGAATCAATGCTGGAGAACCCCTACATCTTTATAGATGTTCCCCTAATCAATGTTATAGAATCCCTATGTTTTTACAGAGCAGAATCACATTGACCTGAATAATTCTTTAGAGAAAAACAATGACCTCCTCTTAAAGAAAGAAGTCATTTGATTCCTGCAGTGGCCAGATTATAAGATAATTAAGAGCCTGTAAGGCTTAGTGATGGCATTTTAGTGAATCCATTTAGGTCAACAGCATGGTAAACTCAGGTGCCTGTGGTGAACGATAGAATGGGGTCAAGTGCCATAGCATGACTCTAATGGAAGAAGCTTTGCAGGGAACTGTGATTAGCAGGGAGCACTGATCTAGTCACATCCATCAGGGGAAGGAACAGTCGTTCTTAACAGAGAGAAATTTCAAGGATGATTATGGGGCACCAAGTAGCACTAGAGAATACTCAAAGCCTGGTGCTGTGGAGCACACTTATGCCAACTCTCAGAGGCATGGGTAGGGGCTACAGTCTGTTAAATGACTTCTGTGGAGAGCGTCAGTGTTCCTAAGGTTGTGGCTCCTGGTAGGTCAACCCAGCTGCAATGGATGGCCTTATGCCCACATGCAAATGGAAAGCACAAACTGAAGTCATTTTGTTTTTGAAGAAAAAAGAAGACATGAAGTTGTTAGGTGGAGGGAGGAGAGGAAGGGAGTGGGAGGAGTTAAGGGGAAGAATTGGGGTTGAATATGATCAAAATACAAACAATTCTCAAACAATTAACACAGTATTTTTAGAAAATAAAATCACATTACTGAAAAAGATTATTTCAGCCGTTTCCTAATTATGAGTTACTTTTAGTTATATAGTAGGGCTTTTAAATTAAATGTTAGTCAGAGGTACAGTTAAACTTTTAAGTAGAGGCCTGATAGTAAGGGCCAGTAGTAGAACACTTGCCTAGCATGGGCCATGTCCTGAATTTGATCCATAGCAAGAAAAAAATTTTTTTCTGGCTCAAGAACAAATAGTTTGACAAAACACTAAGTCAAGTGTTAGGACAGTAAGATGGCTCTCTAGGTAAAGATACTAGCCATCAAGTCTAATAACTTCAGTTTAATTCCAGAACCCAAAGGGTTTGTCCTCTGCCCCCGCTGCACATATGTGGTTCAAAATATATAAAAGGGGGAAAGACTAAATTAACAGTAAATACTGAAAATACAACCCCACTTTTCTTTTTAAAAGTACACCCATTTGTTTGTGTGTATTGGTACTGCTTTTCTTGGGTCACTTTCTTACATCTTCTGATGTTTTCCTAAGGACATTACAACAACATATTTTATTATTTACACAACAACATATTTTATTATTTACAGTATTGGCAAAGTACCACACAAATCAGATATTTAACAAAATGCTCGATAAATTAATAAATACTGAAAAATCCTATTATACTTAGCCTGTATTTTATATTACCAACGACATTGACCAAAACCCACAGGAAGGTTTCAGTTATGAGTGAACACAATAGCTACAAATTATAGGATTTGATCTCCTGAACTTACTTTCAATAATCACATTTAATCGAGAAATTCTGACAACTTTCATTGAAAAAGACAAATGTAAGAGCTAGGGATAGAAATCAGGAGGGTGCATGGACCCAGCAGGCAGAGGTCTCTGAGCCTGATTCTCAATACAAAAAAAAAAAAAAACAAAAAACAAAAAACAAAACACAAAAAAAACCCCAAAACAAAACATAAAAAACAAAGTTCATTTTGCCAAATTATAGATGATTAACCTTGGAAACTCTGGTTTCTAATGCTAACTTTAAAAACAACAACAACAAAAATGAAACAAAAAGGGAGGATTAAAAAACAGGAGAAGGGAGAAACAGTGTCACTCTGATTTGCAGGAATAGTTTTCTGGATTCCAAACATGTATGATTAAGCATGTGATGACAACACGCCAGGCAGACTGACAGGTACTCAGGAGAAAGAATACTTCATGGCAGAAACAATGAAACAACGCCCCAATACTGATGTAACCATGCAGCCATGAATATTCTTTGGACATCCAGACTGACTTCTTCAGTCACCATGTTGATAAATGATAAAGGCCCATTCTCCAAGTCACTGGGAGTCTCTCAGCTCAGCTCAAGAGCATCAGAGAATAAATGTTAGTGATTTTTTTTATTGCTTCTTTTAAAACACAATTCTTACTGCCAGTGTACCACATTTTAAGACTTGTTATCTGGATGATTTATACAAATTTTCAAAACATTACCCAATAATCTACGCTTCTTCTTTCAATGAGTTCTCAAATTCAATTTTACTTGTCAAGTAGTGAAAAAAGGAAACCAGAAGGGGTCAGTATTTTATATGTGATTGATTTTCTTCCAGGAAATGGATGACATGATACATTACTGCAATAAGATACCTATATTTTTGTGATAAATCATACTCCTCAGTTAGCACTTTCCCAAGCCCAAATCATGTAAACTTCTCCTGCACAAATATCAAAGCCACTTTCTAAACAGATGCCGTGTTTATCACTTTCAGCATATTTCTCCACTCTGCATTCTTCTAAATATATTGATGTGTAGATGGAGTGACAAAGTTCTACTGTATTATATATAATATATATGTTATATATATATATACATACATACATACACACATATGGCACACAGTAGCAGGGAGTGGCTCAGAAATTATTTTGAGAAGCAACAATAATGGTATACTTTAAACAGCATTCTATGAATAAAATTGGGTTATGTTCAATTATTCCCTTAATTCTTGCTCTTCAGTCTTGTATTCTAAGAATAGCCTAGGGCAGTGGTGTTTCGACCTTCTTAATTCTTCAACCTTTTAACATAGTTCCTTCATGCTGTGGTGACCCCAACTATAAAATTATTTTCATTGTTATACTTCATAACTATAATTTTACTACTGTTATGAATCATAACATAAATAGTTCTGGAGACAGCGGTTTGCCAGGGGAACCATGACTTACTTACAGGTTGAGACAGACTGGGTTAGGGGCTATTGTGTGATAGAATTTTATATAATGTATATATGTTCATCCTGGAGAGACTCAGCAGAGATTGTCATGTAAGCCAGAGTCCATCAGCTCATAAGCTTTGGGGATCTGTCCTCTGTCATCACTGTGTTATTCGTGCTTTTAGCCATCAACAGTAAAAACAGTAGGTTAAATTCCTACGGTCATGACTGCATATAATACTATACATAGATTTGTTTTCTAATGATTTTGTAAGAGAAAATAAGTGCTAAGACAGAGCTCAGTTCAGTTGAGTGTTTGCCTAGCATGTTCAAGGCTCTGGGTTTGAACTTCAGCACCACAGAACACCCCCTACCAACAAAAAAAACCAAACAACTTGCACATGTATTAAAAGTTCTTTTGAGAAATAAACATAAAAACCTTCCACTAAACAAAATACCACTTTTCAATTTTGCATCACATAAAATGTGCACAATTAATATATGAATATATATATATATTAACTTTAAAAGCTAAAATTTTAAACCCTATGAAGATTACCTATCTAAGGAATCTAAAAAAAAAAAAAAAAAACTGGGAAGATCATGGATGGCCTGAACAAGAGATCCTCCCCTGCTCCAGCCCCTACACCCGCTGGACTCACAGTCTGAGGCAAATGTCTGCTTTTCTCCTAACTGCTCTTTTCAAGGATCTATCAATTCTTTACAGTTTGTTTAAACTTATATGCATAAATTTACTCTCTTGTAAATTGAATATAAATCCATTTATCTCATATTACAGAATAAAATGATTATACCTTTTCTTGAAAAAAATAACTATGCAAGGAAAATTAAGAACACCGGCCAAAGAAACTTCTTTGTAAATGATAGTGGTATCTCTGATTTTAAAAATTACCATAATCCTTTTCCTTTCTGAAATGAAGGCAGGGAGATAAGGAAAGATTGTTTGGTATGCTTTATCTTTTTAACCCCAAGACTTGTCTGTATCAGGAAATCGGACCTTTTTTATCCATGTGTCTACAGCTTATGTATTTGACTTTCTGCCCTTTTCATCATTATCACTAGGCCAGATGCCAATTTCAGCTGCTCCTAGTCACTCTGCCTCCAGAGCAGCCTAGGCAGCAGAGGCAAGGCTTGCAGACTCCATGTTCCCAGGAGGGGACATGACAGCTGCAGAGATGGCCTTCCCCAGGTACATATGATGACGTGAACACTGACAGGCAGTTTTGTGACTTGTCAGCCTACTTTGACAAACACCATTTTGTCAGAGAGTTAAGAAGATGGAGGAGTGGAGTGCCTACTAACACAAGCTTCAGCTCTTATGTCCTAAGAGGTGGAAGTATGTTATGACCTTCATAATGATGAAAAATGCTACTGGATCTTAAAGAAAATTTAGTATATGGAAAAAATAAAGTCAAACCAAAAGCATGCTTTGCCTATATAAAAGCTAAAATAATCAAAATATATTATGAAAATTGCTTTGCTGTTATGCCTAATTACCTTGCAGCACAATAATCACAAGGTCATTTTGATCAGTTTAACTTTAACCAGAATAATTATAACTGTGTATTCCAAATATTCAGGCCTTGAGATTTATTGTTTTTAAACAAATATTTACTGAGCTCCTTTATTTGTTTGGCATTACATCGAGAATAAAAGTTATTCTCTGATCCACAGAATCAACCAAGCAGGGCTTGTAGGTGCTCACAGAGACTGAGTAATAATCACAGGCCATGTATGATCTAAGCTAGGTCGTCTGCATATACACTACATTATGGCATGTTGTTCTTGTGCGACTCCTAATAGTATGTGTGTGGAGGGTCTTTGAAGTTCTTGCCTGTGCTTAGGACCCTTTTCCTCCTACTGGGTTGCCTCGTCCAGCCTTGATATGAGGGGGTTGTGCCTAGCCCTATTTTAATTTGTTATCACTTAATATTCCTGGGAGGCCTGTTCTTTTTTTTTTTTTTTTCCAAGAGAAATGGAGAGGAGAGGATCTGGGGAAGAGGTGATGTGTGTGTGGAGGGGCTGAGAGGAGTGGAGTAGATAGGAAAAACTGTGGTTGGGACTTTATGTAAAGAATAAGTATCTCTTCTCCAAGATGCTTACAGTCTTGTTGGGAGAAAGATAACACAGGCAAATGTTTAGTGGAGACTGACTACAGACAACACACACACATCTATTTTTTTCTTTTTTTTTCTTGGGGGTCTGGTTTGAGACAGGGTTTCTCTATGTAGCTATGATTATCCTGAAACTCACTCTGGAGATCAGGCCGGCCTCGAACTCAGAGATTCACCTGCCTTTTCCTCCTGAGTGTTGGGATTAAAAGCTTGTGGTCACTATTGTCCAGCTCACCATTTTTAGCAAAAGTAAGGATGTCATAAGAATATCATTGATTAATGCCTCAATAAAGGATTAGCAAAGCTGATTCTGAAGAAAAACAGTCAGAAGGGAAGGTGAGAATGATTTAGAACTCTAAGGTAAAATAAACAGGAAATGCACTGGCCTCAGACTTGAAAAATAAAGGGACTACATGCGGTGTCGCATCCTTGAAATACACGCACATGGAGAGTCTTAAGACAGTGAAGGTTAATAAAGTAAGAGTGAGTCAGGTGAAAGAGAGACCTTGACTATTAGGTTACAGAGCTGGAAATTTTGCTGCTTAGGAGGAAGCACTAGAACTCTGCCAGGATAATGAGGGTTCAGGATGTACATTTCAGATTAAGTGCTTTGGCTTCAGCGTGTGAAATGAGGTGGTGGAGCTCACTACTGCATGCCTGTCAGAAGCCAGCTGAAGTCATTTCAGTGACAGATTCTGGGAGGATCTAGGTTAGGCTGTGAAGAATTGAGGGAACTGGATGGAGTTGACAGATATGTAACAGTTACAACAGAAATGTCTTAGTGATTGATTGGATATGGGAGAAATGGGGGTAGTTGAGGATGGCTTTCTGACTTAGGCAAAGACATTGCAGAATGTCATTTACTAAGAGAGAAAACAGGCAGATTGATAAGGCTTTGTTTTTACTTTTATTGATTTTGGCAGTGGACCTAATAAATCATTAACTTAACTAACTTAACTTACTGAGTTTTAACCTAACTGAGCTTACTTGTCTAGAGAGCTATGGTACATTAAGGAGTGTGTAAGTCCAAGGCTAGGGAGAAATCTCAACTTAGATAAATATTTAAAATACAACACTTTACATCATTTGAAGCCATCACACAGCAAAATGATACTAGCAACTTAAAGAAACACAAAGTTTTTTGAGATGAGTTAAGTAAGAATAAAAAAAAAATATATAGAGAAGATACAACCACAAGTAAGGAGAAAACATAATCACAAATGTCAAGAACAGAGAATATTTTAAAAGAGAGCAAGTAGTCAACAAAGGAAAGTGAAAGACTATGGGCTGGTACCATAGATTCTGGAAGGAAAACAAATATAATCAAGAGAAATGCTATTATGTACATCTACTGAGACAAAGGACAGCATGCAAAAATGTTGTTGAAGGAGAAAGAAAAAAGGATACAATAGGCTATTCCTCTTGAACAGTTCACAGATGTTGAGGATGAAGCAAATATATATAGAGTCTGAAATATCACAAATAAAAAGTACAAGAGCCCTTCCAGCTGCGGGGTCCTAGGACCTCACAAAGCAGCAGGCTCCAGGGCTAAGGTTCTGGGGACCAGGGAGTGAGAGAGGGAAGCAGGGG
>JAQHUG010000213.1:2376357-2397796 GCA_028555095.1 Dicrostonyx torquatus | reverse complement strand
AAACCAAACTTAAGTCCCACAGTTAGCTTTGTAAAGAAAGACGGAATATGAGTGGGTGTGTGACCAACAGGCTTACATCATTTGACAGTTTTTACAATATCAATATTTCCAGATATTGTAAATATACTTAAAAATACATTTTAGGTGGCCGTATGGCTCACGCCTATAATCTGGACACTTGAAAAATACAGATCACGAGGGCTAAAAGGTGTTGGAGCCAGGCTGGGTTACACAGCAGAACACTGTGACAGGAACACTAAGAGGAGAAAGGAAAGAAAGTAGAGACAAAGAAGGAATCTTAAAATCCTGTCAAATCTGGGCAGGTGAGGTGTCTCAGCAGGTAATGGCCACGCAAACCTGATGACTTGCAATCAATACCTGGAATCTATGGAGGAACGAAAGAACTGACTTCCATAAGTTGGTCAGTGGCATCCATACATGCACCATGCACCATGTGCATGCCTGCATACACATGCGCGCGTGCACGCGCGCACACACACACACACACACACACACGTACTTATAATAAATAAAAATTCAATATCTGTCAAATTTATTTTAAAAATAGATTGAGTAAAATTAAGATTGAAAGATAGTCACCTGACAATTAGATATTTAAGAGCTTTAATAAGAAAAGGTTTATAAAAATAAAGCAAGCAGAAAACAATAAATTGAGATGAACTGGAAAGAAAGGCATTATATAAAATGGAAAACTCAAAGAAATTGGTAATGGCAATGGCAAAAATAAAAACCAATAAAGGATATTTCATGTGAGGAGAAAAAAGAAAAATTCTCCAGAAGCCTCACTGCTTACTCACAGTTTAGAAAAACTAAGAAAGACATGCAGAAGACAGATGTCACAACAGCTCCCATTTTCCTCAGAATTTCACTTTTCAGAAAATTACAAAGATAGGAATCTGGCCCCAGACTGCTTTCCCTGGTAAAACAGGGTAATAGGCTCCTGGACTGGTACAGACCTTGCCAGAAAACAACTAAATTATAGCAAAGTTCCTGATGTTGTTTTGAAAAACACATCGTTTGGAGGAAGCAACATAGCAGAAAGATGGCCTGGAAGTTTTTGCTTGTAACCTTTGGAGGAATTAATCAGAACACCTATAAGAAAAAAGCTTTCCATATGCCTGCCCGACATGCTTGGCTGCTGCTGTTTAAATTACAGTAAGAACACAAACAAGCGTTTGAGTAGACAGTCCTCACCTTAAGAGTTCCACCTGTAGGACAGGCAAACTGTTCCTTTGATGGAGCCTATAGGCAGCCTTCTGAGAGTCAGAGGAGAACAGCCAGCTTCGATCATTTGAACATGGAGCATCAACTAACACCTGGCGAAAACAAAGGCAAACAGTGCAAACAAACTTAGGGTGAAGTATATGGCACAGCTACATGACAAACAGCATGTAAATAAAACCACTGCCTTAGGGATCCAAACATATGACATGCTAAGTCCTTTGGTGTACTTGTCTCTGATAGTTCACAAAACATTTTCCTACGCAGTGTTAGTGTTTGTTTCAATGGAGAGAGGAAACAATAATGAAATAAGTGTCTACTGATGTCTAGTATTTGACTTTAATATGCTTTTCTGTTTTGGGTTTTCGAGACAGGGTTTCTCTGTGTAGCCCTGGCTGTCCTGGAACTCACTCTGTAGACCAAGTTGGCCTTGAACTCAGAGATCTACCTGCTTCTACTTTCCATATTCTGGGAGTAAAGGTATGCACCATCATGCCTGGCTGACCTGAATATTCGTGATGACTACAAATGAAACTCACAAAAGCGACTCACCTTCAGAAAACATAACTGTATTTCTGAACTCACAGTATTTCTTTCTTTACGCTAGTAAAATTTTACATTGCTGGGGCTAAATGCAGGGCCCAGTGTTTATTTTTGAGAATTAAAAATTCAATTTTAATTTACTGAAATGGTTTTTCTTCATCTATCATACTCTGATGTGAAATAGTCTGAATTAAAATAAAATGTACAAATACTGGTACTGGTTCAAATGATAACTGATCATTTCCAGAGTAACTCTGAGGTACCAGAAAACAGAAAACATGCTATAATCCCCAAACCCAATGTCACTGTTTCCACTGAACCATACTAACCATCAAATGAAAAATGCCTCCACATCCAGTTTATCAAAATCTCCCAGAACATTGAGAAAGTGTACCATCTGGAAGCAGAAGGTGAGGAACAACAGAGAACACAATACCGTATCACTAGGAGTCTGTCAGCTTTTCACAATACAATAAAAGTACCTTGTCAAACGTTTCAGGCTGGGCATCTCCCGTTTCTCTGCCATCCAATTCAGACACTTTAATTACATTTATCAAAGGCTGTGGGATGAAAGATTCCAATGTCTGTCTCAGCCATCTCGCTCTCAGACTATCATATTCGTTACAAAGAAGATAACCTAAATGTAAAGGAATAAAAAGGTTCAGAGTAGTCCGAGGCAACAGAACTGGGAAAGTTTTACTTTTTAGCAAACAGACTTCAAAAAAGCAATCCTTTGCGGTTACATAGAGATATGGCTCAGAGGGAAACATTATGATGACTTTAAAAACAAAACCATATACTTTATTAAATATTTGCCATGTTAAGCCTCACAGCCTCCCAGAAGTGCTGATGTTTATTCAATCAAGTTTAATTTGTGATGTGAAAGTTATAGATTCCTAGAGATGCAGCACAGCCATTATCTCATGTATAATTTTCACCCTGAAGTACCAGCTGTGGAGAGCATGCAACACATTCTGATTGGTGGGTAAAGTCCCTTGCTGGGCAACACATTCATTTTAAATGAAGGAAAGTAGTAACAGTGTCAAATAAAAATGGGTAAGAATATAAGCTACCGGTAAGGAAAACATGGGTTTAAACTGTGAGCTGAGAGCCTAGGACAGTTATTTAACTCTGTGACAGCCTTTGTTACCTTGTGGCAATTGGTAAGAAGGGGATCAGACATGCACAATGGTTGTTATGATTAAATGGGACAGAAGCTCAGGACAAGATGGTGGCTGAAAAAAAGGTGGCCTCCCCACAGAGACACTGGTTTAAGGACATGGGGAGTCAGGTAAGAGGCAGTGTCTGGTCTTAGCACAGAATAAGAAATGCAGTGAAGAAAGAAAGAGGTGTGCTTGTCCATACCCTTCCAGGTCTAGGCAGTGTGATGAGAGGCTCTTCTTCTTTTTTAAAGAGGATCCTCTTACTTGGGGTAGGAAAAAGGAATGGAGCCCAGACTTTGACTTGAAACCCAGTAGCATAACCTGCCACAATGGAACCTTGTGCCAACTAGTCTTATTGCTCTTACACATGGGCTATTACTTGCAGACTGTGACTGCATTTTCTCCTTAGTTAGGCAGGCAGGTGCTGCCAGCACTCCTCCACCAACCTCGGAAAGCAGGGTGAGAAACGAGACTCCAAGTATTGGAAGTGTTGTGGATATAGGTTCATAGGTCTGTTTGCTATAGCGCTTGTAGCACTGTTTGTTATCTGAGTTAGTTGGGGTCAGCTGGAGTCAGGAATATTTCATTCCTTGTAAAAACCTGTTAAAGAATTCTATATCCCTCATTCCTTCCCATGTGATGTTTTCTATGCTGTTCAAATAATACAGAGCTAAGTTTCTTCTTAGGGATACAGCCATGGACACAGACACAGACACAAGGACAGACAAGATAAGACAGCAGTCAGCCAAGCACAGATTCAGATTTATATAACAGATTACAGATAGAAGAGAGGATGGAAGACACAGGGAGAGAGAAGTAAGCAATTCAAACCTGGCCTCACTCTTGGTAAAAACTACTCCAAAGCCAGGATTATGATTTCATTTCCTTAATATAATACACATTCATTTGAGGTTGTTACTAGTGTGATAAATTGATGATAAAGGACCCAGTGCCAGGCCGGTACAACTAACACCAGGCAGATCTTAGCAATCCTCAGGCCAATGTCCATGTCCATCCTCCTAAACTGTCCAAATGCCACCATCAACTGAACTTGTAACCTAGCCAGCACCTCTTATGGTTGGGTACAGATGCTCTGCATCATGAGTAAACATAAATCCATCAAGGAACAGACAGTATGAAGCAATGTAGGTCTCAGTGTCCCTGTTACGATGGTCTTAGTAGCCAATATACTCTGTGCACAGTGTTTTTAACCATGAAACTACCAACTCCGTTTCTTCCCTGATTCCAGAAAAATCAGAGGGAGCAGCTGTCCACTTCAAGGCAAGTAAAGGGAGGTACTGGGATAGTGAGATGGCCAGTGAGTAAAGCAGTCTGCCACTAAGCATGACAACTAGAGTTTGAGCCATAGAGCACAGAGAAAGGAGACCTTTAATTCCTGAAAGTTGAACACAGAAACACAGGAGGGGAGGAGATAACTGACTACTGCAAGTCATAAGTTGACTTCTATAAGCGTTCCCCTGCAAGAGTACATGTGTAGGTACATGTATACGTAGGTAAGTAAGTAGGTAGGTAGGTAGATAGACACATAGACAGCTAGATGTTGTTGATATTTATTTAAGGAAATACAAGGGAATATACATTAATCCACCAAAAAAATGTGGCACAGAACAAATATAGCGCTATTGCCTGTCCATAGGCCAGTGGCTGCACCTAAGGCTATCCCAGCTTTGGGGTAAGGTTTGTAATGACAAACTACTACATTTAGGCACTCCTCTAGTTCATTCTGAATTACATACCTACTGAATACAGGTGACAAAATATGGTTTGGGGAATCAGGGAGCTGAACCAGCAGCTACAACAAAAAAACCCAACAGTGGAACTGTGATAAACCTAGACTCGGGGTGCCATCTAGTGCTGAAATACCAGAAAAGTCCAGACTCACAACAAACCACTTAGAACTCTGAAAGAGCAGGCACAAACATAGCTAGATTATAAAGACTGGTAGAAATAACTAAAGTTTATGCACAACCTATGTCATAAGTCAAGCATCAGAATTCACAGAATCATGACCAAGTTTAATGGATAAAATAAAATAAGAAACTGACCATAAAACAAACCGTCCCTGGCTAATGGAAAGAACTAAAAGTAGCACTTTTAGGGAAACTTGGTAAGCTTCAGAAAACTCAGAGAAATGACAGATTAAAGCGACTTTTAGAAGTATCAAATATTTAAGTGCAACAGAAGCCAGAAATAGCAGAACAGATCAAACAATAACAACAAAATTCCAGTTTCCTTGAAATCAGAGTATTTGGAAATATACTGCTGGAGACAATACTGAAAAGAATGGAAATGTGAAAAAATACCTGCAGATATGAGGGAGTAGCTAAGAGGGCAAATACAACAAAACAAAGGGTTCATTCTAATATTTTCTACAAGCAAGGGTTAAGCAGATGTCTAAACCTTACCACTGACAGCAAAAAATAAGTTCCCTCTAGAAGGACTCCTGTCCTCGTGGAGAAGCTTGACCATGCCACTCCATGAAGCTGCATCATCCCTTGTGAACAGTTCATAGTTTACTGTTTAGGATCATAGCTGTTTGCTCTTTTTTCAGTAAAAACCAGCACACTGCAAAACCTGTGCTAATGACAACAGTAATAATTTTAAAAAGCCAGCCCATCACTGTGGTACAGGTGAAAAAAGTACCACGTCTTTCTGGGTCAACGGACAGACAATCAGACTAATTCCTTATACTAAACCCTTCTGTCATCCAAAGCCACAGCCTCATTGCCTAAAATAATAACCAATGTAAAGAAATTCAGTGCATAAATCGCACATTTAGTATGACCTTCATTTTAAGTTTTGCTTATGGAAGCACTGACTAGCATTGCTTCTGTATTCCACATTTGAATAGGGTGGCTAACTTAATTTGGGTTTTAAAAATCACCATGAAGACATCAGTGCCTTGGAGGGAACCATTATCATTAGTCTATTTGATGAAAACTACTTTATTTAGAAAACTACTGGTAGTTCACTGTCCTTGATGAAGACTTGCCCTATCTTCAAAGTCCTAAATGTGATCAGTTTATAACCTTTGGGTTTCCGAGCCAATTACCTTCATCACTACAAATGTGTAAAGTATCTATAACCTGCAAATGAGGTGGCTTAAAATTAAAATGCAACTAGTTAAAATGGAACTAGACTCAGGTATTTCTCTCCCATCTCCTGCAGTATTACATATTCTATACCTAAAATTAATAAGCTTGAAGAGTCTATTAAGAACATCATCAAGTAACATAGAAAGAGTAGGTGTAAAATAAATACTTATAATAAATGAATTCACAAAAGCACAGTCACATTATAAAAATAATAATGTAGCCTTCCTATTTACTTTTATTTCTTATACCCAAACACATAAAGCTTCAGGTGCAGAGTTTTATCAGAAATCTAAAACATATAGTGTATTTTTCTTTTAAATATTAATGTATCTGTACCACATCCAAGTACAACTGGCTTCACATTTTGAATATGCTTCCAAAGGAAGAAATAAATTAGCAGTCTACACACTAGAAGATGCATGTCCTGCGGGAAAATAATACCTTTCTAAGAGACAGGAAAGCTTGGAGGATCTGAAGAAATTACTGTTTAGATCATCCACTTCCTAAAGGCATCTCCTTCCACATGGCCACTCACCAACTTTATAAATAATAGCAAGCTTCTCACTCAATACATAATCTGAAGGAAATATGCTAGAGTTTTGAAACCTCCAGTACAATAAAGAAGTACAGTTTAAAACACTAAGAGGCTGGAGAAAAGGCTCAGCTGGTCAGAGCTCTTCCTGCTTTTAGAGGACCAGAGTTTGAGTGTGCACATCTGGTAGCCCACAGCTGCCTCCATCTCCAGTTCCAGGCTATCCAAAGCTCCTTTCTTACCTCTTTGGGCACATGTGTGTGTGCACTTTTGCATTCACCCCACCATACACTCTCTCTCTCTCTCTCTCTCTCTCACACACACACACACACACACACACACACACAAACACACACACACACACTAAATAAATAAATCTGAAAAAAAAAACAACCCAACAGTGACTTCTTTACTGAAAGAGTGATGTGTTAACAACTAAGCAAGCAAGTAAGTGACTGGGCTTCAAATTTACTTTTGAAAAGCTGAGAACATTTTAGAGAATGCTCACCTAGCCAATCATTAAAATGATGCCCGTTGCCCCTGGTAGGTTGCAACCATAACTCTTATATTTTTGGTTGTGAGCCTAGCCTTTAACGGCTGAGCTATCCCTCCAGGCCACCATAACTCAGAAGGAATTTAAGCAACCAATGTAACCAGTATAGTGAGGCTCTCCGTATTTCTGGGTTTTTTTTTTATCTGTGTGAACAGTAAGTAAACCTAAAATCATAAAATACAACCAAATTGAACTGGAACTGAACTATGCCTCATCTAACAATCACTAACATTCAGAGAAACATTAATTAGGGTTTTAAAAGCTTTAATAAAATGATCACTAACATTATTAAGAAAATAATTTACAATGAAATAGGTTTATTTTGTGTGCATGTGTGTGTTCATGTTCATGTGTGCACACATGTGTGGCAGACGTTGACTTTGTCCATGGCTAGACCTTCCTGGGAACTTACTCCATTGTTTAATACTATCTTCTCTCCCCATATGTGGTTATGAGAAATTGACCTGTGTTCTAACAAGAAAACAACTAATTTCAAAGACTTCTAGCAAAAATGAGAGTGTAAAATACTTCCTCAAATACCTTTATTGTGATTATGTGCTCAAAGGTCATTATCTTAGTACTCT
The DNA here is from genome assembly GCA_028555095.1 of Dicrostonyx torquatus. Classification (NCBI taxonomy): domain Eukaryota; kingdom Metazoa; phylum Chordata; class Mammalia; order Rodentia; family Cricetidae; genus Dicrostonyx; species Dicrostonyx torquatus. The sequence continues at coordinate 2,390,063 of JAQHUG010000213.1, read as the reverse complement.
GAAAAATGTATAATTAATTTTTACCTCTTACTCCTTTTTCAAAGGAGAATATTCAAAAATTGAAATTTTTATGTGTTACATAGTATCCATCTACTAAACGGAACTGTTTTAGAACCATATGGTCCAAGAAATAACACAACAAAGTGGTTTAAGTGGAGTTTTGTGTGCTTGACAAAGAGCTCTGACAATGGCATCCAGGCAACCACTCGGGCAGAGTACTTCCGCAGTCTGAGAGGTTTTGTATTCTTACTCCTGGTGTCCTAACTCATATTCAGGCTTCCTAACCCTGCATACCCATTGTAAGGATCTGTCTCTTTTAAGAGACAAGCCACGCCCACTCCCTCCCCCATCCGCTGAGGCAAGCTGATCTTCAGCTTCCAGCCTGAGTTCCCTCTCTTTTCCCTGAACAGCTTCTGCCTCTCCCCATTTCTCCCCCTCCTCCTTCTGTCTCTTCTCTCTCTTTCTCTATCTCTGCTCTTCTCTCCTTTTCCCTTCCCCTCCATAACCCATCTAATAAATATCCAACCTCACTCTGCATGGTGTTGCCTCCCTCTGTCTCTCACCCACCACGGCCACTAGGCTCGCCTTCCGCCACCTGGGACCAGCCACCTTCGGAGACCTGCCGCATGGTCCTGTGCGCTGTCCCTGCTTGGGACTGGCTGCTCTTGGAACCCCCTGCCCACTGCCTGCCGCCACCCGGGATCCAGTAGAATTTTTTAAAATCCATTGCATCCATGCTCACATTTCTCTTCATTGATTTCCAAAGCGTTTGAAACCCTCAGATGTGACAACTGTGGGGTGTGACAGACAGTACCTGGGGAAGCACACTGCAGCAGAGCTACTGATTTGCCTCCAGGAGCAGCACACAAGTCCAGAACGGTCTCCCCGTCACTCAGCTCCAGAGCCAGTACTGGGAGAAGAGAGGCAGCATTGAGGAGGTAGTACTTCTTCAAGTTTCCAGTCTGATGTCGCTCTGAAGGCATTCGATCTGGAGATCGGCTGAGGTAACACTTCATTGATTTAGGATTATACGGTAAGGACCCTGGAAGGATTGTGTGATAGCCCCTCAAATGTAAGTCCTTTTCCAGCTCAAAGGGATAATTGAATCGGTTAAAAAGGACCGCATATTGCCACAGTGATGGAGATACTAGAACATTCCTATGACAGAAAAAGAGCAATAAATGAGTGTCAGTATCACGAACTAGTGTAGTCTTATTCGATTAATAGGGTGAATGTGGTCCTAGGATTACACTCCATCCACCTGTGATTTTTCAATTTTTCAGGCAGGATCTGTAATGGTTAATCTGGACTGCCAGTGTTCCAGAGTTGAGGAAACGAAAAACTATATTTAGTGATGCACTGTTCCGTATGTGTCTATGAGGAGATTAGCTCATGAGGCTCTTATCTAATCAAGAGATTAATCCCTGCTGGGTTTCTACATTATGCCACAATTGGGGATGATGAAAAGTTGTATGTGGGGCTTGGCTGGGAGGTATGAATCACTGGGGTGGGACCTGGGGAGGAAAATTTTGCCTCAGCCCGTCCTATTCCTTTACCTATATCCAGGCCCTGTGAATGGATTTTTCCACTTTGCTCTCCCTACCCAACATGAACTAACACTTCTCAATCAATGAGCAAAATAAACCTATCACTTTCATCATTTCCATAGCTGCTGTCCTAGCAACCCAAAAACCTTCCCAACTTTTCCTTTTGCCTAATAAAGTCATAATGTGGCCATCCTGACTTCACTTAAAAATATAATTAAATTAATTAAGTGATACACTCTGCTTATTTTAATATTAATTTTAATTAATTTTGGTTAATGTATTAGGAATGGAAAAAGACTGGGAAGAAGGCTTTAGAGCAAAATGCAATAGACGAAGACACTTGAAGTTCTGCTCTGACCTCTGCATGCCTGCATGTGCTCAGATACACACACCCACACAGGCATGTGCAACCATGCATGCACAAAACAAATAACACACACACACACACACACACACACACACACACACACTAACCAAGTGTTCTGTGGTTTTTAAACTGCAGACCACAGAGAAACGCTTTGCTTACCTTTGCTTCCATACCCACTCAAGTCTTGCCCTCCAAAAGCAGCTTGCCTAGAATTTACATAACTTTGCATCTGCCACAAAGTAGTTTTGTTGGGCATAGAGAGATAGCTTAGTGATGGTTACAAGTGCCTATTGGTCTTGGAGAGAATCCACATTTAAATCTCAACACCCACATGAAAACTCACAACTGTCTATAGCCCCATTCTTGGGGATATCTAGCCGTGCAGCCTCCTGAACACACATGGTGCAGATAAACATGTGCAGGCTCACACTCACGCACATAAATTAAAATAATACATTTTAAATAAAATAGAATCCAGGAAAAATAGTTTTTAGTATGTCAGTATTTGCACAAAAGGTTTTCCTTAGTTACCAAATTTAAGGTCAGGGAGTGACCCTATATATTAGGGGAAAAGCAATATCACAAAAAAAATATTTGAAGGAATAAGCACTAAGCTCTTCTCCAGCAAGCATAAGGGATTTGCAAAGCTAACTTTGGTCAACTCTCCAGTAATGGAATTAATCAAGTGACACAAGGTTCAGATGATACAGAGCCAAGGATGTGAAAACCTCTCAAGGACTGATACGTAGGCTTCATCAGCAGCTGGACCTTCCTAGATCTGTATTCCGTCCACCATTACGTCTTCTGACAACCCCAAGCTCCCATCAACCAATGACAATGCAGCAGGAAACATTTATTTCCTAGCTGACCATTCTGGCTGAGTTATTTGGAAGCCTCGTTAACCATGGTCAATTAAATAAATTCCAACTACTGCTCCCTCTGAAGTTGCTTATGTGAGAAATGGTTGGATTGAAATGTAACACCTGTGACGCATGTATGCCACGTGAATTTCAATTACACATGAATTGTGGGCTGCTTTTGCCTTTCATTGCCTCTTGCTTACTATGGGCGGTGCATCAATTTTATTTACTTTACTGGATCCTGTTTGGAGTTACCGATTAGCAGGATAGGACCTGCTATTTTTGTTTCGTTTTAGGACAACTGGTGACTGACTCACTTACTTGTGTGTGGGCATGTGTGTACCAGCAAAAGTGCAGGTGCGTATACACCTCAGTGCCCCAACTTCTTGGGGTCAGCACTCACTCACCTCCCACTTTACCTGAGGCAGGGTCTCCCTTGTCACTGCTGCTGCACTTAGTAGCTCAGGCAATTCTTCCTCCACTTCCTATCTTGCTCTAAGACTACTGAGATTATAGGTGTGTGCTGTAGCACTCAGTGGATCTGAGCTAAGCTAAGGCCTGCTTAGCAAGCACTTTTACCCACTGATCTATCTCCCCAACCCAGAACACAGAGTAGTGCTGTTACCAGCTTTGGTCAGAGCTTAGTTTTTTCAGGGGTCAACAGTGAATGTTGATTCCAGGCCAGAGTACTACGAATAAATGACTGCTGAATTTCAGGCTGTAAATGATACATTTGTATCACAGTCTTCCCAAGGCTCAAGGAACATTTTGGAAGAAGCAGAAGAAAAAGAGAAAGATGGGTATAGGTGTGGATTGCTGACTTCCTGGCATGAGATGACTCTTGGACTCACAGCAGAGTAATTTCATGCAACAGATCTACACAAGATTGGACCAGTCAGCACCTTGTTATAGAAGGGGAAGAGACTCATGAAGACTTATACACAGCTAATGGTTCGAGAGAGACAGAGAAAAATTTTCTTCATTGCTGGAGCCACTGGTATGGTACCCAATCTTCTGCAAGTTGTAACCCATGCCCCAACTGATAACCCTAATGATATTCATTAGGTCACAGACTCAGGCATTTGCACACACACACACAAACATACATATAAGACATGAAAGTAGAGCCAGGCAGCGGTAGCACATGCCTTTAGTTCCAGCACTCGGAAGGCAGAGGCAGGCAGATCTTTGTGTGTTTGAGGCCAGCCTGGTTTACATGAGCTAGTTTCAGGACAGGCTCCAAAGCTACAAAGATACCCTGTCTCTAAAAACAAAAAAATAAAACAAAACAAAAGAAGGTAACAGACACAGGGTGTGAATATATTCAAAATATATTATGTACATGTATAGAACTGTCATAATGAAACCTATTATGCATAATTAATATATGCAAGACCCTGCCTCAAAAACCAAAACATAAATAAATACACCCAGTGAAACATGACTATATTGGATTTGACACCAGTCATTGTTCATTTAGAGCTCATATTAATGATTCTTCATAAGTAGAAATACATTATTCCTTTAACTTTTTCCATTATATTTTTATGCTTCAAATCCTTTCTTATTCTTTCTTTTTTTTTTTAGGTTTTTGGGGTTTTTGTTTTGTTTTGTTTTGAGACAGGGGTTCTCTGTGTAGCCCTGACCTGCCTCCCTGTCCTGGAAACTTACTATGTGGACCAGGCTAACCTCAAACTCACAGAGATCCACCTGCCTCTGTCTCCTGAGTGCTGGGATTAAAGGCTTGTGCCACCACGCCCAGCTTATAATCCATTTTTATTCACAATTTTATCCACACTTCGGTGGCATGCCCACTCACATACACACTTTGCATGTAGTATAATGTTTGCTTTCCCTGTGGTTTTAAATATAAATGTAAAAATAGTAATTTCTAGGTTTTATTCCCAATAACCAGTGCAAATTTGCTTAAAATTTGATATTTATTAAACGTAAGTAAATCTGATAGGATTTACTATCAGATTTAATGAAATGAGTGCTGTGGAACAATGGTCTGTACCCTGTCAATTGTAATTTCATAAAATGCTGATTGGCCAGTAGCCAGGAAGAAAGTAGAGGCTGGGAGACAAGAACAGGAGAATCTGGGAAGAGGAAAGGTCAGTCTGCAGTCATCACCCAGACACAGAGCAAGTAAGATGAGAATGCCTCACTGGTACAAGGAACCAAGCCACATGGCTAACATAGACAAGAATAATGGGCTAATTTAAGATGTAAGAATTAGTTAAATAAGAAAAGCCAGAGCTACCAGGCCAACGAGTTTATAATTAATGTGAGCATCTGTGTGTTTCTTTCTTTTTTTTTTTTCCTTTTGGTTTTTCAAGACAGGGTTTCTCTGTAGCTTTGGAGCCTGTCCTGGAACTAGCTCTTGTAGTTCCAGGATGGTCTCGAACTCACAAAGATCCGCCTGCCTCTCATCTATGTGTTTCTATGGAACTGAACGATTGCGGAACCAGGGAGGACAGAAACATCTGTCAACAAATAAGCTTTGTTTCCACATATCTATAGATGACTATTATTTTTTGCTAGAATGATCCAGGGTTCAAGATCAATTTTATGCCTATTTTGGATTTTTATAAAGCAGTAATGATTCCCACTTAGGTCAGTTAAAAATGAAATGTTTTGTAAAATTAAATACAATTGCCAAGTTTCTCATCTTGAATTCTTCTGAGTTATGTCTCCAAAACTGCTACTGATCCATCACCAAAAATATCTTAATGAGCTGTCAATTGCAGCTGCTTAGTTTGGTTGAAATCAAGCCCTGGAAAACATCTCAGCTGTCAAACAGTTTTCCATTTACTTTCTAAGTCCTGATGTTGACATCCCATGCCTTGAGCATATGTGGATTTTGATGCCTTAGAGAAATGCTTTATAGAGGTTGGATAAATAGCTCAGAGATTAAGCATTTGTTATTCTTATAGACGACCCATGTTTGGTTCCTCACATCCACATGGTGGCTCCCAACCACCTGTAATTCCATTTCCAGCGATCTGATAACCTCTTCTGACCTCCTCAAACACTAAGCACTCAAACGGTACACATATACACCCATGCAAGCAAAATACTCATACACATAAAACAAACTAAGTAAATCTAAAACATAATTTTCTAAAAAAAAAAAAAAAAAAAGGAAATCCTGACTGTATGGAAGTCAGGATAAATAAAGCATGGCTATTTTTGTAGGTGTATACAGCATAAATGTGGATTTTGCTTTGTTGCGGTTTTTGTTTTTTCAGGTAGGAGGATCAGAGAAAGGCAAGTTGGGAAGTACTGGTTTAGGAAGATGGGACGGCACTCTTCTGAAGGGGCTTAGAGACTGCTAAAACTTGCTGTGACTGTCTGCTTACAAAAGTCTTTGTGATTCACGTCTCTTATTCTTACACAACATGCCAAGTCATTGTCTTCTTGCTAAGATTTATTTATTCATGCTCTAAATGAATACTATACTTTGGCCATATATTTTTTATATAGTCACAATATAAAACTCCGTAGTTTAAATCTTATGTAAAGTGACTTTAAAAGACAATAAATAAAAGTGCACTTGAACACAGTACTAATGTTCTTACTTTCCACTAGAGGGTGTTCACTAGATCACTTTAAAGGCTGGGCTCAGAAAATACAGGATGCATGGGAACACACTTAAGTTGCTTCCAAGGCATTTCATCTTTATTTTTCTTTTTTCAGTGATTATAACAAGAGGCTAAAGGCTTCTCATCTTTTCCTGGCAATGCTTCCCAGGGGTTGTCTAAGACCATTGGAAAACACAGATACTTACACTATGATTTATAACAGTAGAAATAACTTTAGAGATGAAGGGGTCACCACAACATGAGGAACTGTATTAAGGAATAACAGCATTCAGAACATTGAGAACCAATGGTGTATATATTTATGAGAATTCATTTCCTTTCTTAAATAACAATGGAATAAGCCGGGTGGTGGAGGCACACGCCTTCCAGAACTCGGGAGTCAGAGGCAGGTGGATCTCTGTGAGTTCGAGGCTAGCCTGGTCTACAAGAGCTAGCTAGTTCCAGGACAGGCTCCAAAGCTACAGAGAAACCCTGTCTTGAAACACCAATAGCAACAACGACAACAACAACTATGGTATAGATACTGTTTTGCTTGTCTTACAGATCAGGACAGTGTGACAGAGATTTTCAATAACTTATCTAAGTGATATGCTACAAGATGCTGAGAGCTTTGAAGCCATAGTCCTAACTAATAGAAGGAAGGCAGGGTATACCTGGCAGAGGGGACAGCATATCTAGTACCAAAGGTACAAAGGAGCCTCTTTGCTCCTCTCATTTTGGTTCAGATGCAACATTGCACATGGTGAAGGCATAAAGAGGGTCTGTGGGCAGGGGGACACGATGGAACACGCAGCTCTGAGAAGCAGCTTGACAGAGGTGCTAAGAATAATCCACAAGTCCTCTTAAATACATGGGATGTGTGCCTTTTCAAGTAATTTGACCTCTGCATGTCTGAGTACTGGTGAGAGGAAATAACTGTACCTCAGAGGGCGGGTGTCAGTTTAAAATGATGAGAGCTGAGAGCACTACATGGAACACACTGCCCTGACAGTGGAGGCTAAAGCAAGCCACCAACAAATACAGAAGTTGAAAGATGATGGAGACAGCAACATGCCAGAGAGACGAAGATGGCTCACTAAACAGCAATGACAGATAGAACTTAAAAGTGTATCCAAATAAAAACTTCTTAGTGAGAAGCAACAGCCCTTGGCAGCCAATTTCCCTTTTTCTAAGGGAACAAGTGATCTCTGGGAATATACAGATAGAGTTGCCAACACTATGCAGGTTCCACAGCAACTACAACTTCAGGGATCCCAGAGGTCACACCCGGAGTCAAAAATTCATAGAATATAATGAAAACTGCTGTACTTGCAGTCTTGAGCATTAGGGACTACAGCAAAAGCATTGAAGCTCAAATATATCATGGGAAGAGACAACTCACAGGACGCTGTTGGCTCCAGCAGCTCAGAGAAGTCTAGCTTTTCCTGGCAGCAATGTGGGGTAATATTGCCAACCAAGGATGCTCACAAAAACTTAGGTACCCAGCTGTTTTGCAGATTCTGCCATGGAGACCTAACTGGCAGTCCTTATAGTCAACTTTAATGAGTCATCAACCTCCCCTGGATGTTGTTCCTTTATCTGTGGTCTAGAAGTCCCTCTGTAAATTACACGATTAGACTAGCAAGTGTGGCAAAAAGCCCTAGAAACACATCTCACTCCTATCAGGGCAGTAGCATGACATATCAAGGGCTTAAAGATCACCTCTCAAGAGCTGAGAAAAAAACACCAGATGTACTTCCCAGTAACCTTTCTTCTTTATTACAAAGATACTAAAGGTCTAATGGAGGAAGGACACAAGATTGACAGTAAGGTCCCCAAAGGAGGAATGTAAGTCAATCCTCAAAGTGACATAGGTTTAAAGAGAACAATAACATGTATGTGAGTATGCTGAGCAGGAGGGCAAGAGAAACTGCTGGAAAATGCAGGAAATGCACTGAGTCTGAAAAAGAAGTGCAGAGTGTAGGAAGACATCATGTGGACGAAAGGTTAAATAAAGCTCTGCTGGGAAGGGACTTCATTGAAAGCAACAAGCTGGAAGCAAGTACAGCAAAAGCTGAAATATGAAAACCCATTGCTACAGAAATCTGAGAAACATCAACCACTTTCTAGATGAGAGAGAGGAAGGGCAATGCTGAAAGGAAAATCCTTACAGGACATTATGTATGCAGACAGTTATCAAACAACATGTCATTGAGTTCTCTTCCTATGCTGCCTTCATGGTCAGCCTTTCTAAGAAAGCTTTCATTTTCCTACAGCAAATTTACTACCTGTTTATGCAAAACTTAAGTTACCATGAAATCCTACCAAAAGGGGAGATGGAACAGAAGGCACAGCTAATTAAATGGCTTTGAGGTTCACTGCTCATTTTGTTCAGGGTCAAATAGTAATTTATAAGTCTTTCTGGGTATACGAAGTAGAAAATCAACTCATCACAGGGTATGAATAGCCAAGTTACTAAAAAGTCTCTAGACAAACTACTTCTCACATTTTTTTTGTTTGTTTGTTTTCAATCACCCAAGTATGTTAATTATGTCCCCGGTAAGAGACAGTACTGTCAGTAGTGGGAAATCACGTCTAAGACAGACTGGGCAAAAGCCCCACCTCTACTTACTAACCAACTGAATGAATGTAAAGAAATTACTTTAACTCCATGCTATAGCCTCAGAAGAAACACTGAAAGCAAACCTGAAGTTTGTTCCCAGGAGTACATAAGTAGGTATTGTTTGCATACAAGAGTCACGCAGGGGGTGTGGTCTTTAGGTAGTCCATGTGAATATGCTTACACACTAAAACCCTCATGAATTCATTACATACATCACTATGCATGTTTGATAGAAGGATCACTATGAAATGCAGGATTGTTGAAATAACTGTTGCATTTCCAATTATATTTATGTTTCCTAAATATCTTAACACCCTAAAATCATCTTTGACCCACTTCATATTTTATTATCTTTATTAATAAGACTTAATCTTTGTCTTGAAATATGCTTCAAGCTGTTCTGTGAAAAGAAGAAATCTCCAAAGAATCTAAAGCAATCCTGAGAAGTTACTGTCTGAGCTAAACTGAGGACTGTCTGCAGTCATACCACATTTTTCTCTTTACTGCGCAAAATATTGGGCAATCTCCATTCATTAAGTCTGTTTCCATTTACCAAGTTAATTCCAAAGTCACCAGAGGCCTTCACGGGCACCCACACACATCAATAAATAAAATACACCACTCTTGCTCCATGTTTCTGGAATGTTTCCCATGCCCCTCCCATTTACTTCTCCCATGAGTAGACTACATGTAAACTAGTCAGGGGTTTAATGTTCTGTGTATTCCAGGGGGTATACATATGTCATATATACATATCAGACACTCCATATAAAACCCCATTACAAACTCACCAAATACAAATGTTTTTGTCCCTTAAAAAAAAAAATGACTGAATTTACTTCAGGGACATGGAGTATGAGTGAGCATGGAGCTCAGAGGCTAACTTACCATGGAGTCCCTCTTCTGGCTGCCAGCCTTCCCTCCCCACCAACTGAACCATAGCATCATACAGGCCCACTGCTGACTTTTCTGCATTATATGCTTATTTTTAAGAAATACATTTAGACTTGTCCATATGCCCAGATGTTCCCAATACAGACATAATGGTGACTATGACTGCCAAATAAAGTATGACTTTATAAAGGAGTACTGACTTCAAAGATTTGTTATTTTCTGAATTTCAGAGAGTTAAATTTCTTCAAGAGTAGGATTTTGGTTATGACACCGTTTTAAAATGCTGTGCACTTCCATTTTTACAGATAAAAGCAATTGCTTCATAGGCGGGTGCTCGTTTTTACTATCACTTTCTTTCTTCATTTTTTGAAAGCCATTTGTGGCCCATACCTAGTTCAAGCAGAAGAGAGCAGCTAGTTGATTCTTTCACCTGTATTTTTTTGTTTTTGTTTTGTTTTTTGAGACAGGGTTTCTCTGTAGCTTTGGAGCCTGTCCAGGAACTAGCTCTTGTAGACCAGACTGGCCTTGAACTCAGAGATCCATCCGCCTGTCTGTATTCTTACGGTACCCTTCCTCCCAAAAACGAGTACAACATTTTTATCTGCATGATGCCGCTCTCATCAAAGAGGTATATCACAAGCTCCCACTATTCTTCCAAAACTAGCAAGAGATGAATGAATTACACTAACCTTACTGTATTCCAGGAATCCCCAAGTTCTTTGGAATACTGTTTGTCAAACTGGTCCAACACAACTCTGCATATCTGTTTTGCGAGCTTCCCGTCTGATTTTGCTTTCAGCTATGGTGATAAGAGAAAATTGCGAACGACACATTGTGATATTAACAAATTTATTGAAATTTGACATAAACATGATCTTAATTTTTTGTTTCCATCTATATTTATTCGTTGAGCATTTCATTACGTATTCAACGTATTAATAACCACGCCCACACACTTCTCAAACTCCTTAGACTACCGCTGTACGGTTCTCTCCCAACTTCGTGTCCGTTTTAAAAATAATACATAAACGAAATGGGTGGGAAAAAAACTAACTCTCTCACAGCGACAGTCACCTACTGCCAGTAGCTACTCGGTCAAGAGAGAGGCTTCCTGCTTTTAAAGAACTACTTACAATACTTACTGCCTTGGGAGCAACACCTCACGTGTGCCAAAATTGTATTATTGATAGTCTACCTACTTATGAAAATGGCGTTTCTCAATGTGGTAATTTCGCAAATGAAAGGCCCAGGTTAAGGTGGATCTATGCTAAGAAAATTTCAGAAGGCATAAAAGTTTTGGGTTTTTTTTTTTGTTTGTTTTTGATTTAAGTAACACTGTGCAGATAAATCAAAACAGCTGCCTTTCCGTAAACGTAAAATTACTCCAAAATAAAGTTTATTTATGGAAATAAACGTCGCCGTAACTTCCTGGAACTCGCAGCAATTGCTTCACTTATCCACCCAAGCGCACCGAGGGCCGAGCCAGTTGGCAGAACGAAAGGCACCGGCATCCGGCGCGAGACCGGGCGCGGCCTCCAAGGAGCGCGGGCGGACAGAAGCACCACGAGGAACGAGTTCGGCACGGCTCCCCATCCCGGTCCGCCCCGGCACTGCGCCCGAGGGCCTCACCCGAGTCAGCATGCTCCCGCCTGAGCTCGCAAACTACCGATCTTTCGCAGGGTTCGCCCAAGAACAAATAGAAACGCCACACTTCCGGGTTCTGCTAGGAGGTCACGGGTTGCCTTACGGTTTCTGTTTCCGTTCTCGCGAGATTGTGCTTTCGGTGCCCCAAATCCTGCCGGGGGCACAGGTCCCACGAGATCTTTTTAAATTGCCCTGGGCTAAGCAGAGGGCCTGGGTGTTCCTTTCCAAAGTCACCCTTCGCGTCCGTAGCCCAGGAGTCGACAAAACATCTTTATCATTATTAGACTGTCAGAGTTTTAAAGCCAGAGACCGAGCTCCACGTTGAGGGAAGCGCTAAAAGGGTTAAGTGGTGCTTTTCCTTAGGATCGCCTGAGATAAGGCAGCCTTAGAATGGGAAGTGTTAAATATTACATTGAATATCGAGTAAAGCTCTCACCAGACTACGAGCCTACGCCGAAGGCTGGCTGATAATATCACCAGCCTGACAGGCATGAGACACTTGTGTCTGGGTGCATCAGCCTGTTGAAGCAGTGAACCCCAGAGAAATGGGAGTGAAGGGAAGGGGACCAGCCAGAGGGGAACTTGTCTTGTGGAAGGAGATTTACAATAGTTGTAACATGTCAGACCATCTTCTAAGAAGAGGTTAAAACCCAGATAATGATTGCCCTTTAGTCCTAGGGACCACGGATGTTTCATTAGGACCCCAAAGACCAAGACCGACATGGGGGAGTGTTTAGTGTATCTCTTTGTTCCTTTTCCCAATGTGGTCACATTCAATAAAAATTTTTTTTTTTTGCTTTCATTTTTGTTTTTCTTTTTTAATAGGCTTATTGAGGGTAGGCGGCTGGACTTGATATAATGGCTATTATATCATCGATGCATGTTTACTGTATTGTTATAACCAAGCACTGAGACCCAGCGACCACAAAGAAGCCACCAAGCCACCAGCACATTCAACGAGCAGCAATGTTGATTGTATTAGCATTTTCCTTGTAACAAACCTGCAATTTCTCCGAGATGATTTGGTCTCTTACAATAAGTAGGCATCATTGTTTTGAGATAGCATTGGTTGCTCAAAATGTCAGTAGAGGTATATGCAATAGGTAGGTGCCAACCCCTTGACCCTGTTGGAAAGAAAATGGTCCTTAATCACTAATGTGATTTAAAGCTTAGCATGTTTATTTACACAAGTTTCTCAGAAATCTAAAGTGTCATGTTAGAATTTCAATTCAGTGCAAAATAAAATATTTGGTATGCAAATAATTAAATGAATACTACCTGTTGTATTTGGGGGAAAAAGTAATTCATCTACCTTTTAGCTGTAATAAGAGATTTTACATATTTTCTATGTTCATTATAAAATGTTTCAACCACTGAATTAATATATTAGCTTTATGTTTGCAAAGTAGACCTAGAAAATAGGTAGCCTCACATTAGGATGTTAAACTTGGAAAGGTCAAATCTATTAGTCTAGTTTTGAACTACTGAAAACATGAGATAAGAAACAGAACCGACACTTAAGTATGAGAATTTAATTTAGTGTTTCCTCGTTAATATTGTTTTGAGGTGGTGTCTCATGTAGCTCAGACTGGCCTTGAGGTCACCAGGTAGTGAACTGATCCCCCTTCTTCTACCTCGAAGGTTCTGAGGCTATGTGTGGTATACTTTTAGGCTTAGTTTATGTGGTTGTTGACAATGAACCAATAGCGTTGTCAATGCTAAAATGAACCACATCCCAGCCCCATTCTTTTTTTTCTTTAAATAGTAGTCTCAAAGACTTGGTTGATTAAAAAAGGATTAATAACACCTCTGAGCAAGACTTTTTAATCTAAGAATTTTTATCATTAAATCATTTGACATAAGGAGTGCTTTTGGATATACTTTATAGCCTATTTCCAACAATAAATATGAATTTTCATATTTATACAAACCATGTCTCAAACTTTTCTTGTTCATGTTGCCAAAAAGGTAAAGATCCAGTGGTTAGTAAGGCCAGTCAGACATTGTGCAAGCTCTTGGTTCCTTGAAGCCAATAGCAATCAAGGTTGGAGAACATAGTTTAGGCAGTTGTGGACTTCCACTTCAGGTGAGACTATTACTTGTAGAAATCCAAGCACACAATCCATCACAGAAGTAAATATGACCTCTATTTTTATTCCATTTTAGGGTTTTTTGTTTGTTTGCTTG
>JAQHUG010000213.1:2324849-2374447 GCA_028555095.1 Dicrostonyx torquatus | reverse complement strand
ACACACACACACACACACTCACACACTCACACACACAAATCACAATGTTGTTTCTAACATCTTTATATAGTTTTCATATAAAAAAAGAAGAGTTACTTTAATCCACTAATTTAACTCTTTCCACAGTAATAATGCAAAAAAATAAATCGATTCACTAAAGAAAATCATTTGAAATCAGGAAAGGAAAAGATACATGGGATACTGGTGTAAATTATTTTTTATTTTGTGAAATGTTATAATTCATGATGAATAAGAATGAAAATGTATAATATAACAAAATAAGCATAGAAGTGTTAAAATCCGAAAGGATTTACAAAACATCTCTTAGAGGATTTTTATACTGCTTTATGAAAACATATATTATAGAAAACATCGATTCTAGTTTATGTTACATTCAATTTCAAAATCGTTTTTATGAGTCAGCAATTTCTGTATTCTACAGTAAACATTGGTAGGAAGCAAGAATTTTTTTAAAAAAAAATTTATTCTCAAAGCAGATGAATGTTAAAAGAGAGCAAAAGTGCGAGTTTAGTTTTAAAGGGAATTTTAAATATTACAAAATGAACCAAAAAGATGAACACTTGTTTCTCTAAAATCCTGTTCTGATTTAGCATCCTGTGTTCATGTGATTCTCCTTATATTTGAGTTATCTCCTAATTCTCCATATGGGTTTTGCATAGAAATGAAAATGCTTTTTTGTCAGTGTGCAAGGTAGGTACCATGCAGAAACTCACAGAAACTCCACCAATGCTAACTAGAATAATGAGGCCTGATTGATCCAGGTCCAGTGAGCTAAACTGTGAACACAATATGCTGTAAACATTTAAAAAACAAATAATCATGTCTACCCACCTCAGATGGACTTACATTCAGAAACCAGTGTATGTCAATTACCAGTATAAGGTACCAATCTTAGCAATGTGATAGAAGAATTGTTCTTTATATTCACCTTGACTTAAAGGCATACTTTCAATTGAATATTCCATTATGAATCTATTACTGACTGTATCTCTAGAAGTTTTGGTAAAGAACAGATGAACAGAGAGCCTTATGAGTGGCACTCAAGAGCAAAACAAGTGCTATCATTTGAAATAAAGAAGTCAGGTTGGATTTTGTTCTTTATAAAAGGATTTGAGCCAACATTTTCACTCAAATGACTGTGTTTGCTGTAAATCTGAACTCGCGAGACCCACAGTAGCCTTTGCAGTCTTCTTACCTTTAAGTTCAAGGCATGGAAAAATGAAAACAACCCAAGGAGTCAATGAAGCTCCTAAGGGATCAAAGTAATGGCAGAGGACACCTGAGCTCGAAAGTGTCCGGTCCTTTAGTTGGGTCTTTTAGGGGTTTGGAAAATGTCTCACAGGGCACATTTTTACTAATTTAAACAGCTTTAGGATGTTTCTGAAAAGGTATTTTACACATACATTTATTGAGATTATCACCAAAGAAAACAAACAATGACAACAGAATAGAATTCTCTCCTCAGGTACTACTTTTAAATCACGTAATCGGGTAGAGTCAAGCAAGGTCTGAGAATTTGTTATTTAAAATAGCATCTATTTAAAAAAAATACTACTTTAGAATTATGCCAAATAGGGTGCACATTTTAAAAATAATGTTATCACAAAACATACCTCAAGCCAGTTAAACATATCCTGCTTGTATGCTTCATGTCTGTCAAGTAAATCAACTTTCTACCCAGACAGTTTAATGAACACATCTATAGAAAAGTGCACAGTCAATAGGATAGCAACTTCAAACAAAAGCTTTAGAAAAAATATAAAAATAGTTAAAATTTAGATTATAAATTCCATTTTAATGTACATGTACCTTATAAAACATGTTTAATGCATAGAAATACAGACTATTAAATTATCAGGTATGTAGAGTCCATTGGCTCCATTTCTGAGGAGGTTTTCCATCGGGAGAATGTCCAAGAGTAGGCACATGTAAACCAAAAACTCAACACTACATCTTGCTAACTTGGCCAAATGCTCTGGTCATTTTGTTTCCTTTCTGCTTTAACCACAGAACATGCAGACGTAAAGGATCAGGTCAGAAGTTCTTGGGTATTCTTTCCTCCCTGGCCTCATGGATGTCTTGCTGCAGTCGTCAGTGTTCAGGGCTCTTCTGTTTGGGGAAAGGTCTCAGTTCACTTTGTTGGTATTAAAAAGACCAACCCATCTGACCTAGTTATGAGATCATGTCCTGAGCATCACCATTAGGTCTCTGTCGCACAGCCAGGGGAGGCAGTGGCTTCCCATAGAAATCTGCATAAAGAAGGAAAAAGGAAAGCATAAAACAGTATGCTAATCGAGTTCTTCACAGCTATTCTTTTCCAGCCACATCTCTAAAAGATTAAGATGCAGGCAATTCTCAAATGAGTGGATAGGTGGGGAAGACAGAAAATGGAAACAAACAAAAATCCAAGAAAATTTGAATGAATTCAAAACATAACAACAACATGGGTAAATTCTAAATGGCTGATAAAATGTAGTACCAAACAGACATACTTAAAGTTTTTTAATTGCACATTCACATTAGGAAACAAGTACAAAATATTCATCTACACCATCTGCTACTAAGTCCCTGGTCAGTCACTATTTGCCATGTTTCTTTCTAATGATCATTAATTATGTCTAGGTATTTTAGGAGAAGCAGACTCACCTCCCTTACTTAATCCTACTACAAGTCTGTGCTTTGCTAACTGTATTGTACAAAATGGCCTTTCTTTTTGAATATTGAATCACTGGTAACTGAATCCAGAGCCTCATGCATGCTAGGTAAGCACTCTATTATTAAACCGTATTCCCAGGCCTGCAACCTTCCATTTATAATAAAATCATACATATTCTTTGCTTGTTTTTTCAAGGTAGGGTCTGACTGTGTAGTCCTGGATATGTGCTACTACTGCCTGGTTCGTTTCTATTCTATTAAAAATATTACATTTACTCATTCTGATGTTTGTGTATGAACAATGTGTGGGAGTTGGTTCTCTCTTCAGCTGTGTTGGTCTTGGGGATCAAATTCAGGTCTTTCTGCATGGCGACATAAAGTCCCTTTACCAGCTAAACTGACTCACTGACTCAAATTTCTATTTCTTTCTTTGCCACAAATTAGATTATAAAGCTGATATCACATTTATGTCTTCATAAATTATTTTCTAGTATATTACCTTAAAATTATTTTAGAAGCACAAGTGGACAAAAGCAATTAAAATAAGTGTATTGGAAATGCACAAGGGGAAATATTTTCAAAGAAACTGCAAATCAAAAAACAAAATCTAAGCTGCCAAGAAAGAAATACTAACAAAAAAAAAATTAAACCGGGCAGTGGTGGCGCACGCCTTTAATCCCAGCACTCGAGAGGCAGAGGCTGGAGGATCTTTGTGAGTGCGAGGCCAGCCTGGTCACAAGAGCTAGTTCCAGGACAGGCTCCAAAGCCAAAGAGAAACCCTGTCTCGAAAAAAAAAAAAAAAAAGAAAAGAAAGAAATACTAAAGTAATAGTATAAACATAAAATCTTAAAGTATGGATTTCAAAACCAGACAGACCTAAGTGCAAGCCTTCATTCTTCATTCTGCAGCTTAGTGGCATAAAAGCTTTGGCTTTTGCCTAAGGTAGTTTGGCTAACAAAATTACAAGGCAATTTGGAAGAACTATAATTGCCAAGCATAATGGTACGTACCCATTACTTGCTATTATTGCTATGATAAAAATTATAAGATATATCCAATTATGTTAATGAATTTTAAATGATTTTTATCAAAAGACCAAATGTATATATGTAGACTGTCCTTTTTGTCTTCTAAGAAATTAGACTATTTTTGTAGTAGGTTCTGTATCACTTCCTTACAGGAAACTGAATCATCCTATAAGATACAGCATTTTAATTTCCTAAAAATTTTCATAATGATTATCAAACATTTTTAAGATGAAATTTTGGAGAGCAGTGAAAAGATAGAAATATATTTAACTTTCTTTATAATTTTAAGCTTTGACAATATTCTTTAATTTGTATAGGTGGTATTTTTGACTATCTGAAACTGATTTATTTCGCATGATGTGGAATACAGATTGAGAGTGTTCACAATATAAATACGGACTCTCATTTTATGTCTCTTTGAATTCTTCTGTCCTACCTATTACACAGAGAAAGCTTTGTAGACAATAAGTGATTATAGAAACATGCTATTACCAAAGCAAATGCCTGTAATCAAAGTAAGAAACTCCCTTAAGTCGCTTTAAATCTGATAATGGCAATTTTTGTTAAGTCAGTGAAGTTTAAATCACAAGCCACATACAGCTGGTTTTTAATTATCCACTAGCTCACTATAAGTTACTGCATATTTGTCTCCAGACGACTGACCACATGTATCTATACACAATTGGAAAGAAATGGGTTTAAAATTAATAATAAGAAGAGGGTCTTGGGGGATGGCTCTGAGGTTAAGAGCACAGGCTCTATTCCAGGGGACCAGGGTTCAATTCCAGCAACCATAAGATGGCTCACATACATCTGTAACTCTGATTCCAGGGGACCTAATGCCATCTTCTGGCCTCCGCAGGTACAGGCCCACATATGGGACACAGACATACACACAGGTAAAACACTCATACACACTAAGTAATTTTTTATTGTTTTCTTAAACATTAAATCTAGTAACACTATGTCCATGCAATAAATGACCGTTAGCTACTGAAAAATTACTAGTAGTAAGCCTTTATATTTTAATATATAAGGCTTTCACCTTTTAGCCTAATGCCAGAAATCCATTTTCAATGTTTTCTAATAATTTTAAATTTCCTCTCTTAACCACTATGTAACTTCATGCCTTCAGACCATTTTTCAAACAAACTATTGTTCTTCTCTATCTCTGTTTTTGTTGCTGTTGTTTGGTTTTTCTTTTTCAGACAGACTCCCACGTAGCTTAGGGTGGCCTGGAACTCCCAAGCCTTTTGCCTCAGCATTCAATGGCGCTAGCATCACAGGCATGCTTACTTTTGGATCCTGTTTGTCTTGGCTTTTCTTATTTGAACCCATAGTTTTTATGTCTCGTTCTATAACGTCCCATAAAGTTTCTGAAAAGTACTCCAATTTTCCACTAAAGAACTCATTGTTTCAGGTAAGTAATTTGGAGGACCACAGAAATTTGGAGACCTATTTTTTTCTATTAAATCAGGAAAAATGCATGTCTTATTCATCTTGATATCACAAATATTTAGCTGGTGTCAAATAAATAAATACACACTGTTACTGTTTGGGTCTGAAATGATCCCTTCCCCCTTCCCAGCTCATGTGTTTTAACACAATAGTCCTGAACTGGTGGTGCTGCCATTTTGAAGGTTCTGGAACCTACAGAAAATTAGTAAGTGAGGGATGAAGTACTTGCTGCGATGAATATTATTAACGGTTCCTAGACATTTAGTTAGTTTTCAGGACGAGTATAGGCTAGAGAAGCCCTAGAATGTTATATATGAAAAAAATCAATGGACATTCTGATACACATCTAGAAGACAAGGCCAACAGAGAGGCATGCAGTGAAGGCCACGAGCAGGAGGGTTCATGTGGAAACAAAGACTCTACTGGGTTTGGGTTGGTGGCCATTACACAAAGAATCTAGCTAGCCACATCATAGTCATTCTAAATTCAAAAGTAATAGACAATTTTATTTGGTGTTTAACATTCAGGCTGTGGCATGGTTATTTTTAGATGCTTTCAGCTAAATACTAAGAACAGAGAGCAAAGGGTGGAAAAGAAAGAGAAGCAGCAGTTGGGCCTGGAAAAGGAAAAGAGCACATTCATCACAAAGCAAGTGCAGACACTGTAGGCCTGGTTACTAAAGAGATTAGCATCAGGAAAGAGAAGCTACACACTTCAAACACTGCACTACAACAACAGAAAGGGGTAAACAGGAGGCTATAGCTCCAGAATGGCCTACAATGTAAAAGTACAAACTTACTTGAAAGACTTTCATTTACAAAGAGAGAACAGAGAAGGTGAATCCCAGCATTTGGGAGGCAGAGGCAGGTGGATCTCTGTGAGTTCAAGAACTTCCTGGTCTACAGAGTGAGTTCCAGGACAGCCAAAGATACACAGAGAAATCCTGTCTCAAAAAAAAAAAACAAAAAATAAAAAAAAAAAAACAAAAAAATAGAGTTAAAAATAAAGCCACGCAAAAATGGAAAATACACAGAGAGTCTGGACACTGTTATACTATTATTGTGTTGTCTTTGAATAGCATGGCTGCTAAGGAAGGAACAACAGCTGATTATAGATGCCCCTGAATTAATCCAACATATATATTTTGAAAATGCCTTGACTTCAAAATTGAAGTCAAAAGATGTGCTTCTTGGTGGTGGCAGGGAACTTGAAACTCCATAGAGTTATGGCAATAAACATGACTTTGGTCAATACATCCACCATGAGGCTAGACTCTCAAAAAGCTAAGGAATGGGATGGATCCAGCCATCAAAGCCATAGCTTTAATCCTAGCCATATTGCTTAGCAAATTAAAGACTCACGTAGTCAGAAAAAGAGAGATATACAGTAAAGGTAGACTCAGATGAAGAAAACTTCTAAACAGTTTACAGTGTGTTTAAAAATATATGTAGGCTTGGGAGAGAAAAGAAAAAGGATAAAATTCTTAAAATAGGAAAGAAAGAGAGTAGTTGGGTGTGGTGGCACAACCTTTAATCCTAACACTTAAGAGGCAGAGACAGGCAGATCTCTGTGAGTTCAAAGACATCCTGGTCTACAGAGTGAGTTTCGGGGCAGCCAAAGATACCTGTCTCAAAAAAAACCCCACAAAAGTTAAAAAGAAAAAATATAAGAAATAGAGTTTAAAATAAAGCCACATAAAGATGGAAAATGCACAGAGAGTCTGGATACTCTATGTTATTGTGTTGTCCTTGAATTGCATGATTGCTGAGGAAAGAGCAACAGCTGCTAAAAGACATTTGATTATAGATGCTGCTGAATTAATCCAACATATATATTTTGAAAATGCCTTAACTTCAAAATTGAAGTCAAAAGATATGTTACTTTGGAAAAGACATTTTGCTTTCGTTTCCACAGGAAATGAGAAGCTGTGGATTCATTCCAGGTTAAGAAAAATCAGGTTTTATCGATAGGAGCAGATGGCCCAGATATCTGAGTTCTACATCCACAGCAGTTTCAAGACTGCTGGCTGAGATGATCAAGCCTCACAGAAGACTCCAGTCAGGACTTGATCATAACTCTAAAATTTCTTTAGGTCCCTATAAGATTATCATCACCCCCAATCAGCAAGAAGTAGCCTGGAAAACTATACTCACATTCCCAAACAAATGGATTATGGCTTTCTTTGTTTAGAGTGTTGGTTACAAGATGTTATGGCTAATGGTCTGGACAAACAGCTAAACAAAGGATATTAGATTCAGAGTTCTTGTTTTGAAAACAGGGAGGAGATGCTGTGGGACAATGGTCTTTTATCCTGTTACTTGTACTATTTTAATAAAACACTGATTGGCCAGTAACCAGGCAGGAAGTAGAGTTGGGGAGAGAAGAACAGGAGGATTCTGGGAAGAGGAAAGAGTCAGTCTGCAGTCTTCACCCAGACACAGAGCAAGCAAGATGAGAACGCATCACTGATAAAGGTACCAAGCCACGTGGCTAGCACAGCCAAGAACTATGGGCTAATATAAGTTGTAAGAGTTAATAAGAAGCCTGAGCTAATGAATAGGCCAACCAGTTTATAATTAATGTAGGCCTCTGTGTGTTTCTTTGGGCCTGAGTGGCTGCTAGGCCAGGTGGGACAGAAACCCCTGGCAATAGGTGACCTACTAGGAAAAGGCCACCTAGAGAAACATTTTGTAGCCATCAAGAGACACTTAGCTCCATCTTCAGCTGGTAGCAGAACTTGCCACTGTCCCTGTGGTGATGGTTTGCAGGCATAAAGAATGGAAGAGTCACAGGATTGTGGAAGCAGCTGAATGAGGTGCAGAGGACAGCCTAAGGCAAGGGCATGTTTAGCAATAGCAGATTCTCTGAGAAAAGTCTCTGGCAATGGGAACCATGAAGCTGTGAAGATGAGAACTAAGCTGCTACACTGGGATCAACACAACATGGGATGTCTGCCAAGGAGAACTGTAGGTCGGGGAGCTACCTTAAGAGAAAGGCCATGTGTGCTGAACCAGGTGAAGGACAGAACAAGACCACTGAAACTGATATATCACCATGGGTCTTATGTGCTGTACATGTAAGAGCAGGATTTAATATTTGCCCTACTAAGTTTTGGTCTTGCTTCAGAGTCATCCTTCCTTGCTATTCTGTTCCTCTCTTCTGGGAAGGAAATGTTTATTCTCTGCCCTTTTACACTGAAAGTAAGTAACTCTTTTTTATTTTAGAGGATTTACAACAGAAAGGCTGTCATTTAGAAGAAACACTGAACTTTGGAATTCTGAATAGTGTTGGGATTGGTAAAACATCAGACTGTTCAAATTAGACCGAATGCATCTGCACTATGAGATGGACAGGGTCCAGAAGTAGCAGGCTACATTTTGATTCTAAACTCTCCCTACATGAGCATGTGTGTGAGTACTTGGACCCATGCTAGTGGCACTGTTTAGCACCATCAGGAGATGGATCAGGTCACTAGGGGCAGTCTGTGAAGATCACCCATGTTCTGGTTCTAGAAAGAGCCCTCTATACTTCTGTATGGTGGCATGTCATCGAGGTGCCACTGCAAGCTCTCTGCTCTTGTGAGAAATCGTTTGTCTATGTATATGTATAAATACAAATGGACAAACTAACACTGTTTTCTAATACTGAAAAGTTAAATTGATAATGTACTCTAATATGAATAAAGTCGGCTTATGTAATAAAACAGGATAAAACCTATTATCAATTAAAATATTACAATGAAAAAATCTGTAAATAAAGTAGAAATGTGTAATTCTACTGGAACTACCCTATCAGAAAGTGTAAGACTAAACTCATGTATTTATAAATATAATTTTTTTACTTTTCACTAATGATTATGTAGAATCCATTAGGGACCTGTACAGTATTCTGAAAATGAAAGCAAGAAGCAGGCTTGACTACTTTCGAACAGTATCAGTTCAGTTTGACAAATGTAGAGTTTATGGTAACGCTTTTTCTAAAGACTCAATATCTTTTTCTACTAAGTGAATCTCTTAGGAAACAGTTCCATTACATTAACACAAACAGTGTATTGGATGCTCTTATGAACAAGTTGTGGAGCTACAGCTAGACTTACTCTTTTGCATTCTAGGTTCAATGTGAAAGCCTAGGCCTCTCAGTCCTATCTATCTTTGCTTAGGCTTTATTTCTTGGAGTTCTAAGGCAATGCACTGCGAAGATTACATCTGTGCCCATTTCATAAGGAAAATTGTTTTCTTGATTCAATAAAGGCTTCAAAAACCTTTCTGTATTTGGTTTACTAATCTGATCTCTCATTTTATATAGTGTGCTGATCTTGACTTCTTTTAACGTTTAGTAACTGGATTAAGCACTTACGTTCATGATCACACAGTGCGCTGAGCACAGGCAGGCATGGCAGTTTTCTAGCACAGTACATAAAACTGCAGTAGCTCAGACTTCAGTTGTGGGAAAGCTTTCCCATCTTATAATTGTTTCTCTTAGGTTTATCATGAATAAACACAAGAATGACTCTTCATGTATTTAGATTAAGATTAAAAACTCAAATTATATAATAGTAAGGTGCATTTAAAAATTAGAAAAGAAAAATGAATGTTAAAAGTATAATGAAAAGGATGGTATTGGATCTGAGAGCTACCACAAATAAAATACTAAAAATGTGAAGTTATAAGATAAAGAAAAGTGGATGGATCATGCAGAGATGATATTTGAAAACTGATCCTTTTGCATTACCATTATGACGTGTTTCACCAAGAGGCTCAAGTTTTGGAAGTCTAGTGACTTTGGGGGTTCCCCAGCCAACTACAGGAAAAGAAAAATATTGAGAAGCTCTGTTAAATGAATACTTGTTAAGGTCTTTCCAGAGGATCTCTCCTTGACAGAAAAAGTACTTAACATTCTACATCAATTTGAATATACAGTCACACAATTCTGAACAGGTGCATTTTAAAGTCATTCACCATGTTACTATAGGATGATAACATTTGCTTTAGAATATTATAATTATATAATATTAATGTTAGTTATAGTTAGCTCTCAACACACTTTTAATTAAAAATTCACGACTTCTCACCAACACAGATAAACTACTGGCTACCATTATAATGCCTAGCACAGGCCAAGAGAACTGCTTTGCTAAAAAATAAGATTAGAAATGAATCTTATAAAAGTTCATAATCAAAAAATCACCATTTAAAGCTTTGGCACAAAGGCTACATGAATGTATGTATTTATTACAGTCACACATATTTACCAACAACTCTAAGGGGTAGACCACTATGCTCAGTGCAGAGTCGTAGCCCGCAGCTTCCATTATCTCCTGCAACATCTTAGAAGGTGGATATGCATGTTGCATTTATAAGTTACATTAACTTTTAGGATAAAAAGATTCAGCATTTGAAAGTTGCCAATCCAGTAAACTTCAATTCCCTCCAGCAATGTGTGGTAGAGCTATTTCGAATATAATTTGATTACATTCTAGGCGTTATTGTATAAAGTTATATTAATACATTTTACCATATAATTCTTAACACAGAAATGTTAACAAATGCTGAATAACACAGACAGTAAAGGGTTCTTTCTCATGAAATAATGAAAACACTAACAACCAATTTCTTCTTCCATTTTTCCTACAGTGCTTAAAGCGGTATTTCTATATCCAGTGTCAGTGTCAATTACTCACCAGGAGGGGGCGGTGGGGGTGGCGTGGGACTTTTAGGCACAGACTCATCTGTATTGACTGGCTCCACACGATGACTCCTTTTCATTCTTAGTTTCTTAGTTCTCTTTTTACTGTTCTCTATAAGAATATAGACATAGAACTTAAATTCATAAAAAGGTGAACTTATACACAGTAAAAACAAAGACTAAAATGAGACTATTGTTATTATTACATAATAACTGATTACACTCAAGTTTGGGAATCACTGTCCACAACCAAGTATGAACTTCCGTACACTAAGAATACATTTTAGAAGGCCAACAGAAAATGTATACAATTAATGAATAAAACACCAATGGCCAATTTCTAAAAGAAGTCTTTATTTCCAAAATTAACTAGCATTTCTTCCAAACTCAGTCATTTTAAACAACTATAATTGCCTAAGTGTAGGAATTTCCATAAAACTCAGAAAGGCGTACAAAACAGGAGAGATGGTGACACTCCTCAAGAGATATGTACAATAATTGATTCTAAGAAAATATACTTCAAAATTAACCATCTAAAATATCACGGAGTCCACTCAAATCTAAACAAATTACTAGCTACAATAACCCCTCAACAATGTGTGTCCAGTGTAAATATCTGTAAGCACATCACATTGGTAGACCTATCAGAATCTAATATTCTCTAAAAAGCAAAAACTGAAGCGATACAGACTCTCAAAGAAACACACATGAATATTTTAAGGCTCTCTACATTAATGTATATATTTTAATAACATAAAACCAAAATTGAAGAGTATATTGAACAAACTTAGAACAAAGTTATAAAAGTATCTTGCCTAAAAAATTCTGAACTAAAATTTATTTCACCTATTTAAATATACATGCAACATATCAGATATATAACAATTCATATTCTAAAATGAAAATTATCTGTAATGTAAACAATAACCAACATCTGTGAAACCTACAAAGCTATAGGGAATACAAAAAGTCTAGAAAACAGTATTTTGTGAGCAAATGTAATCTCACTTCATGTAGGATAAAAACAGAAATAAAAAGTATTATATTACAGAACTATTTCTGTGAACATGATATAAAGAAAATCAAGTATAAGCTTCCTTTCCATATGGCAGGTATGAAATGATGCAATTTAGCACCTGATTCTGATGATCGCTGGTCCAGCTCCTCTTCATTGTCCAGTTGCTGTGACAGGGCCTCCTTGTAACTCTCCACCAACCCACTGTCATTGATTTTGTGGCAGCCGCTAGCTTGGCTCTGTGACTCTACTTGCTCCTGCTCCACTTTATGTTCTGGGAGGCAAACCTCACTCTCTTTCTCTGTAGTCTGTTTCTTTTTCCCTTTTTCTTGCTTTTTTTCATTCTAACAAAAATGAAATACATTTATCTTTATAAATATGGTGGTATTTAAGATCATTTCAAGGAAAAAATCAAGTAAGCACTTTGGTGAATTGATATCACTGTGAGATGTACAATGAATTGTGAATACAGTATTAAAACATACTGACTGCTAAATATTCACTACAGACAGAGGTCTAAAAAACATAAATATTGCAGTAGTTTCATAATCTAGAGATGTCCAATATTCTGTTTATAATCACGAATGTTTTCTCTGCCTTTTCTGCACTCATATAGACACACACCACGAATAAACATACATGAATGTTATTCTCTCTGTATACATGTATTACTTACCTGTTGATAAAACAAAAATGAATGAAGGTTTTATTTTAAAATGTTTCCTTCCACATTAAAGAATGCATAAAGTACTTAAAATAGCACCTCAAATGCAGTAACCATTATGTGGTAGATACTATTAATTTCATCAACTGAATTAACTTTTCTGTTTGTTTGTAGTATATGTGTGTGTGTGTGTGTATGAATGTATGCATGTATTCTATGCATACATGTATATACACTTGTTAGTGTGGGTGTATGTTGAGTTCAGAGGCTGGGAACACATGGCTTAAGATAGGGTCTCTAAGTAAATCTGAAGCTAAATTTGGCTAGATAGGCTGGCTAACGAGCTACAGAGATCCGCATCTGTGTCTCCAAGTCCTTGTATTACAGCCACATTCCACCATGCCAATTTTTTTTTTACAGGGTTCTAGGTATTCGGGCACAAAAGTCCTTGCACACACAGATCACTAGGAAAACCAGGAATGTTAAACACACAGGGACCTTTTCTCAGTGGAGGAGATAAGATAAAATACCTGTTTCCCACCCAGAAGACTGGGAGTGGATATTACCGTGGGTGTGAGCTCTCCCCCTAATTCTCCAATTACATTAGTATTTTTAAATGGCTGTAGCATTGTAGGGAGAGAGAAGTCCTGAGTGAATGTTTGTTGCTGACTTGGACATAGCCCTGTCAGGACTGTAATATCTCACACTATGGGAATGGCAAAGAAACACCTCACCCCACTCACTCCACTCCATTCCTCATCCCTAGACTAAGGTTCAAAGGGATGGCCAAGCCTCCTAGGAGTCCAAATGCAAATGTGGAACAGTGTGTGCAGAAAATGTTCCTAGCAGGTCCTGACCCTTTTGTGACTTGAAGACTGCTCCGCACAGAGACTCTTCCTACTGAAGTAGCTAACCTACCTCTTTGTTCAGAAGTACATAACAATGCTGCCTCCTTGTTCCCCTCTATGCAACGACACTTCCTCCCTGTTCAGCTGTACATGATAAACGCACTGAGCTTCCCATGTGCTGTGGCTTCTCCACCTAACCCATATATCTTTTTGTGTGTTTGTCTCTTTTTCATTCCCTCACCCTGAATATGATAATCCCTGGAGTCATGCAGAATTTGGCAGTATCATAATGTATTTATTTTATCAATGACATTCCAACAGATAAAGTTATGTTAAATTTTCACTATTATAAGAAGGAAATTACCTTAGTGTTTTAAATCACTTTCCTATCGGTTCAGCTATGGATCAGCTGGTCAGTACATTTCAAAATAAAAGCAAAACTTACCTTCAGAAAAATTGAACCAATTATATGTGCCAGGGTTAGGAGAAGGACATGTGTTTCTAAGTGATTCTGAGGATGGATGATAGTGGGGATTGAACTCAGGCCTTGTGTCTAGTAGGCAACCACTGTACCACTCTCTGAGTCACTGCCAATGCTGTAAGTCTGTAGCTCTGCTAAACTAGCAAATGTTAATTTGGCACTATTTTTATCTGATTTGAATGTGACATGACAATAATTTTGTTACTACTGGAGATTATTAAACACCTTTAAAGCCACGCCCTCTTCTACTTTTGGGAATCCAATGTCCAGGGTTTTTTATTATTCTTTAGTAAATTTTAGTATTAGTCCATTGTCACAGGACTATGTGTCTGGTGTGTCTCTTAGCATCAGGGTTATTTTATTTATTTATATTTTAATTTTCATTAGGTATTTTAATTCTGTATAGCAATTCTTCTAAGTTCAAATGCAATAAAATCTAATTTTCTTTATGATTTGTAGCTTGAGTATTTATGTAAATGTGTAATATACATGAGCGTAACATAATTTAAAATATAAATATTAAATTATATTTTTAATTATCACAACAAGAAAATAATCTCAATCCTACTACATAAATTTAATATGGCAAACTAGTTTTTATCAAGCACAGTAACTATAAAATATTCAGCTTTCACTTTTATTCCTGTATATTTTGAAGCCATATTTCTCTTTTTACTATGGGGTCCAGCCATGATAAGCTAAGTCTGGGCAGATCACTCAAAGGAAGTTCTTCACTTCCAACCATTATCACCTGGGACTCTGGCCATCAATAAATTTAATAAGAGGTTTGAGAATCAGTAGTTTACCCTGAGACAATGCATGGCTGCAGGAGGAACCACACAGATTGCCCGACCCACCACCCAAGAGCAGACCATTCAAAGGAAATGTCTGGATTCCAAGAGCTGTAGATAAAGACACCTGCTGGCACACCTCAACAGGACACCCCTAGACAAATATTAGCCATTCAGGGGCCCTAAACCTCAGAGACCCCCTCACCCACACTTTTACTACTATAAAAACCCTATTCTAATTGAGCTCCAGGCTCTCCGGTTATTCCAATACATTGGGCACGCACAGAGACCGAGTTTGCAAACTTGATTAAAATAAAGGCTCTTTGCTTTTACAGACAGGACTCGGTTTCCTTGTTGGCTTTGAGGGGACTTCCCAGATTTGGGCATAATATTTACACTATATTGAACATATTTTTAAAAAGTGATTGTTTAGACAAGCATTTGTTCTATCACTGTGCCCCCAAGTAAACTATGAGCCGAAACAGTGGTTAACTTCTACCTCATGGCACACCTTCAATGTCACTGGAAATTCTCTCTGGAGAAATCCTCTACCGCCCTGCCTGTTGTCCTAACACCTAACCACCATTACTAAATTCGGTTTCATTTAACACATAAAAACTCAGTCTCACAATGCATACCTCAATGATAACAGCTGCTATGGGCTGGAAGGGATTAGCAAGAACTGGTCCTGAGTCCATCTCAGCCAGACCACTGGTCCCATCAAGTTCAGTTTGCTCTCGATCTCTGTTTGTAAAAGGAAAAAATAAAAATTCCTTTTGAAAGGGGGCGGAACCATTTTTATGTAGTCATGCCATTTACTTAGGGCAGCATTTCATGAAGACACGCTGATAACAGGACACTATGTTTCTATAAAGAGGAGTCAAAAGGAAATCCTAAGAGGCAGAACCCTGACAGAATGGAGTGGGCTCTCTCCCTGCATCTGAGTAAGGACAGGCAGTGCTACAAATTAGCCAGGATGGTCCATGACAGAGAGCGAGCCAGGAAGAATGCTGGGAGCCAACAGGAAGTGAAGATAAAGCAAAACAACAGAAGTGGAAAGGCCTCGGACAAGCACAGAGCAGTTCTGAAATTCAACCTCTGCTAGCCTCTTGAGGGGCTGCAATCATAAGGTAAATCTCAAGGTCCCGGCAACACATGGAATGGCAGCAGACAGGACCAAAGTCGTAACTACTGGAGAAAACCAAGCTTCTGCAGCTGTAATCCAGAAGAGTCTGGTTTAATGTAATACCCGTATCTAGTAAATACTAAAATCCTACTACTACCAGGAAATCATGCCTATTGCTCAGCTCAGCAAACACTCCAGAGCTCCAACTAGGAGCCGTTGTTTGAGAAAGGTCCTAGTCCTAGGAAATAAACTGCTCTTGGGGTCAAAGCAAAACAAAAACAGAGAAAAATCAGAACGCAAGGTCTTAAGAACCGTATGTAAGAAGTGAGGAGGTGGGACACCACCAAACAATACCGTTGATAGGACATCAATGATAAGTCCACTGTGAGGTTTAAGCGGGGCGGGTGAGTAGGGAGGAGAGAGGGGACTCGGTGGTAGATGGTCCCGTTCCATGAGAAGGAGTGAAACCAGACGCACCAGGGTCTGGGTCTGAAAGCGAAGACCCAGGCTGTCAATTCTGGTGCACAGAATTCACTATTCTGATGGTTTCCTTCACTGTCAGGGAGTATTCAAAAAACACAGCACAGCTTGGCTATTTGCCATGCCCTGCAGGTTGTCAGAGGCTGAGGGCCTCTGACAGTAGCATGCACTGCCTGGTCATTCCACATACTGCTGAGGCTCCATATGCAATAAGGGCTTTTGGCAGACAGACTTTTGCCACACCTCTGATATACATATGAAAATTCTTCGGAGTCACCACTAATTAACCTGTGTGGCAGGAAGCAGCCAGGGAGCAGCCTGAATACTGACCTAAATTGTTAGGGCGGAAGCAGAGGAATGATAGCTGGTTTCAGCTACAACTCACTGGCCATTCAGACCTGGTGGATCTGAGTATTAGAAACCCCCCAACACACACACCTTGGGAGTCACTTCCAATCCAAGCCCTCTGGCGAGGAGGTAGGGCTGTGTGTTACTCTTCTAACATTTTAACTTTTTAATTTTTAAATTCTTTTTCTTTTTCTCTTCTACTATGTTTTCCCCTTTTTAATAGTCTTTAATCCGTTTTTATTTTTATTAATTTTAAGCTTTTAGTTTACTGTATATTACTTTCACCTTTCTCTTCCAGTGTTCATGGCATTAGGGTAGTTGTACCTTTTACCTCATTAATATATTTCCATGACAACAGATATAGCAATTTTAACACAGAAAAATAATTGTGAACAAGGGCAAAATGCTCCTGTAAGAGCTAGTGATTTCAGTTGCAAATGGCAGAACATGCCTGTAAGTCCTACACTTAGGCATGATGTGGGATTTCCCTCTGTATGCTGTGAATATCATTGGTTAATAAAGGAACTATGGGTCTATAGAAGAGCTATAGGGGAACAGAGCTAGGCAGGGAAAACTAAACAGAATGTTGAGAAAAAGGAAGTGGAGAAAAGAGAAGCTAAACTTTGCTGGCAGGCCATGACCTCATGGTGATGCACATATTAATGGAGATGGGTTAAATTAAGATATAAGAGTTAGCCAATAAAAAGTTAGAGCTAATGGGTCAAGCAGTAATTTAAATAATATAGTTTCCATGTGGTTATTTCGGTTCTGGGCAGTCAGGACGAACAAGCAGCCCCCTGCAACACAGGCAGCACAGGGAGAGCACTGGGTCCAAGAATCACCATTTCCATCAGCACACACCAGGGTCTATTTCCCCATAAAAACAATGTCCACCATAGAACATTTAATAACTGCCACAGTAACATTTCATTTCATCCCCATATTCTACTTACGTGTCCACTGAAGAACCATTTTTTTTTTATAACAAGCATTAGCGAGTTTTGCTATGACATTTCCAAACACATGTGTAATGTGCTTTGTCATATCCATCCTTTCTACTAACCTCTTTTGTCCCTGTCACTCATCTCAGTAATCCCTCTTTGACTTTCAAATGGATCGTCTTTTCCTTTTTAGTTAAGTCCCACATATGAAAGGAAATACAGAGTCCTTAACTGACCGTAGTTGGCTTATTTATGTTAATATGATGACCTCCATTCATTTTGCAAAAGTGACATAACATTTTTCATTTATGGCTGAATAAATGTTCTGCCATGTGTATGCATAGAAAAAGATAACAATGGAATAAAAGTAGAAATAAACAGCAAGAAAAGCTAATGGAGCTATACAAACATGGAGACTGAAAAATGGACTTTTGGAATAAGCAGTAGGTCACAAAAGAAATCAGGAGGAACTTTAATATTTCTAGGATTAAATAAACTGGAAACAAAATAACATAACAGTATCTATGGCATACAGGGAAGATAATACTAAGAAGGAAGTGCATGGAATTCCTAACTAATATAACGATGTACCTCAAGGGCCTAGGAAAGCAAAAACAACAACACAGTCGGCAGAAGGAAGAATGCTTCATTAAGAACTACAGTGAAGGCAGACAGAGCTTCCATGTTCACAGATTAACAGAAAATCATGAGTATGCCCATAGTACCAAGAACAGTCTACTGAGTCAATATGATCCTCATCAATATACTCAAACACGGAACTATGAAAACCCTCAAATTAACACAGAAGCATAACGAACAAGAATAGCCAAAGAAATCAAGGCCAAGAAGAATAATGGTAGGTCTATCATGATACCCAATTTCAAAATAAACTAACGTGACATAGGAAAAACAAACCAACAGCACTGCATAGTTAACAAATATGTGAATCAATGGATAGTATAGAGAACTAAAAATGAGTCCACACATCTACAGTGTAATTGATTGTGATTAGCTACCTATCTCCCAATCTGTTAAAAAAATAAAAATTAAAAAAATTACCAGTTCAGAAGAATTTGAAACCTTAATGGAAAAATTGAAACTAATTTAGGCAATCATAGGAGAATCTTTCAAGATCTTAAATAAACAATTTTCTGAGCAGTATCCTAGTATTTTGGAGATGAAAGAAAGAATCTGCAAATATGATTAAATTAAGGTTTAAAAGCTCTGTATGGGAAAGAAAGCAATAAACAAGCTGAAAGGAAAACACGCAGAATGGAAGAAAATCAGTGTCTTTGCCAGCTAATCATCTGACAAAGGATTAGTGTCCAAAATAAGCAACAAAAAATTCAACAACAAAATAAATTATCTATGAAATAAACAAAAACAGGCAAATTCCCAGAAAAGCTATTTCTCAAAAGAAGTGCAAATACCCAAACAAGTATTGAAAGTTTTAGTCATCATAGAAATATAAACCAATACTATCAAAACTACATTGAAATTCTATCCTACTATAGTTGGGATGGTTACCATCATAAAACAAACAAAATATTGGCTGGCAAGGATGTGGGATAAAAAAGGAACAGTCCTTGTTGGTAGGAATACAAATTTGTATAGCCACAATGAAAACTAATATGGGAGATGCCAGAAAAAAAAAACAAGCTAAAAATAGAAATACCATATTATCCAGCTATACCACTTCTGGGTGTACACCTATCCAAAATGAAGCAAACAGAAGATACTCTTGCAGACTCAAGCTCACTGCAACACTGCTCACATTCACTAAGTTACAGAATCACCCTAGAGCACATCACCAGATAAATATATTCCATATATTTATATATATAAAATAAATGGATACTATATATTATATATAATAGAGGCTTCTAT
Organism: Dicrostonyx torquatus; assembly: GCA_028555095.1. Taxonomy (NCBI): domain Eukaryota; kingdom Metazoa; phylum Chordata; class Mammalia; order Rodentia; family Cricetidae; genus Dicrostonyx; species Dicrostonyx torquatus. Next base: position 2,355,019 of record JAQHUG010000213.1, on the reverse strand, counting down.
ACTGTTTTCAAATATTTATTCATCCATAAAAGAAAGAAATTATTTCTTTCTTTGAAAGAAAATGAGTAAAACTAAATTTAACATGTTATGCAAAATGAGTCAAATATGGAAAGTTAAAGATTGCATATTGTCTGTAATACATTGGGAAGAAATAAAAGGGGGAAAGGCTATCTACCTGAAGGTCAAATAGGAATTATTGAAGAATAGGAAAGAGACGAGGGACAAAAGAGGTTATTAGGAAGGGTGGGTATGATCAAAGCACATTACATAAATATATGAAAACGTCTCCAAGCCCATTAATATGTTCTAATAATTATAAGAGAAATAAATGGTTCTCCAATCAGCCTGTATGTAGAATGCATTACATTGCTTTGTCAACTAACTATGTTCTATGATGAAAATATCTACGTTTCTATCCTGAACCTAGAAAGCTAAGATAATGGACATTTTTTGCTTTACCACCTCTTATGACCTTCAGTTCTAGAATTTTGAGCTCTGCTTTGCTGCAGATGGGATTACAACACTCATAAGACTGTTTTGACACCAGACAATATACTCTATAAATGAACATACAAAGAACAGCCACTGTGGTTACCCATTCATCAGAAAATAACCAAGTTTAAATGATAGCATATCATTTTCTTAATAAAATAGTATATCCCACTTTTTAATAGAAATGACTACGTGAACCGGTAAGATTGGTTTAACATGGCAAAATGCTTGCTTTCACTCCTCTCTAAATGCTGATTTATGTATAATGTTGGAGTCACAGCTCAATACTGAAGTTTTCCCTCTCTAATTGGCATGCCTAGAAGACTTACAAAGAGGGACGTAAGCACAGGAAAGACCTCCTAGAACATGACCTGGACTATCACTACGGAAGGGAAGGAACTTATTTAAGATGGCTCAGAGAATATTTTTTGTACCCAACTCAACAGTTATTGCTACTTGTCTCCCTTCCTTCCTTTCTCCTCCCTCTTTTGGTACAGAGAATTAAATCCAGAATTCAGTCAGCTAGCTCCTCAGGCTCTACCTGTCACCTCATGTTTTTATTTCTGCACTAGAAAAAAGAATTTTCCGGATCTTTGTGAGTTCGAGACCAGCCTGGTGTACAAGAGCTAGTTCCAGTCCAGGCTCCAAAGCCACAGAGAAACCCTGTCTCGAAAAACCAAAAAAGAAAATAAAAAATAAAGAAGAAAGAATTTTCAGAAAAATGTGGCCATATGTTTTATTTTTATAAATATATTATATATTAATAGATTATATACATTAATATATATGTTACTTTTACATGACTGGCTATAATGACTTTTATATTATTAAAAGGTGTACTAGGATTGAAAATAGAAAATACCAAAGAATTCTCACATGAACCTCCCATCAGTATCTGGTCACACCACAGATAGCTCGGAAACCCAGGTAATCCTCCTCCATCCTGCATATAGCACAGAAACCCAGATAGTCCTCCTCCCTTCATCATACATGTAGCAGAGAAACTCAGATAGCCCCCCTGCCCACACAAAATGTAGCAGAGAAACTCAGACAGCCCTCCTGCCCATCCTCATGTAGCAGAGAAACTCATATAGTCCTTCTGTCTATTCCGAATGTAGCAGAGAAACCCAGATAGTTCTTCTGCTCATCATGAGCGTAGCAGAGAAACCCAAATAGCCCCATTCTGCAAGTAGTAAGGAAACCAAGATAGTCCTCCCCCAACCTGCATGTAGCAGAGAAGCCCAGATAGTCCTCCTCCCATTCCAGAGATGGGTGAATAAGATCAAAATAAATTGCACAAAATTCTCACGGAAATCATTTTAAACATGAGAAAGGAAGACCATCCATTCCATGTTCTGGTATCGGGGAGACCTAGAAAAAGGGCATGATGATGTCACTTTGAACTTGGTGGTTGGAGAGTAATTCCAGACATATTTCTTTTCTTTAAGTCCTATCTGGACTATACAAAAGTATCATCAGAAGGCTTCCCTCACAATACAAAAGAGGCCTCACAAAGCCCTGAGAGTAGGGGACACCTCGGAGGCAGCTTGTGAAACCACGTAGAAGGCCAATGTGACTGTGGCAGAGCGAGAAGGCAACTGTGAACCTTGTAAGACCTTCAAAAATTTTTTTTCTCATTTTTTTCATTCTAACATGTAACAAAAAGTGATGAAATGTAATTTAAGACTGAGTATTGAATTTAACTCTATTGAAATCTCAGCAGTATCTTATAGCATTAAATTAATTTACAAATGATTCTGAAAGATTACATTTGCAATTATTTTTCAGCTTCGTGAATTTAGCTTAAATGCTTCTCATCAGATATAGTATTTTAAAGATACATCTTAAAAACTCGAGCTAGGGCTGGAGGGTTGGCCTGGTGGATAAGAACCTGACCACTGCCCTTCCCGAAGACCCAAGTTCTCAGCACCCACGATGGGTGGATTACAACTGCCTGTAACTTTGGCTCCAAGGATCCCATATTCCTGTCCTTCCTGGGCACTTGCACTCCTGAGCACATACCCACATTCACACAGACACATGCACATGTATGCACACAAATAAAATAAATTCTCCATGGGAGGCCTGCACCTTTAAGGGAGACAGAGGACAACTGGATGGTGGAAGTTGATGGGAGGTGGGGAGGAGAGAATGGGAGGAGAACTGGGAGGGGAAACTACGGTCAGTATGTAAAAATAAATTAAAAAATTAATAAAAAACAACAAAAAATAACTCTTAAAGACTGTGCAACTTTTGATAAAATTAATGTTCCAGATCAAGTCTGAGCTAATCGATCCTCTCGCAGCTCTATGTTAAGGGTACACACAGGCTTTTCATTCTACTGCACTGGACATGCTGCATCTAAAGGATGGTTGATGCCAGCCCTCACTGACGCCAGCCCTGACCTCTACCCATAACAGACAAACTGTCTCCTGACACATCCACCTGTCCCTGAAACAAGTTCCCTGTACTTTGAGAAGAACTACTCTGAAGTTTCTCACCACCAATTGATTCAAATTTAAACCTTGGGGAAGCAATTACTACTTAAGAGGTATACTTAACTATTATCACAGCCCTAGGAAAGGTGTAGACGTCCATACTTGGGATGGAGATGGGGCTGCACAGTAGAACGCTTGCCTACCATATACAAAGCCCCACGGCACAACAAAAGTACCATCTGTACTTGTGCATGTATACAAAGAGTCACAGAAATCTTTCTTCATACAGAGAGAAAACTGAAGAGACAGACCCAAGAAGCAGAGCCAACAGATGAAAACTGCCCTTTTGAATCTTTAGACAAACTGTGTGGTAAACTTAATCTACTCACCTTTCTTCACGTAATTTTCGCACTCGCTCAGCCCTCTCTCGTTTCTCTTGCTCCTCAAGAGCTCGCTGTTCAGTTGTGTCTTTTTGGATGCGCTCACTTAAGGCATCAAAGTCTTTTGCAATGATGTGCAGTAGCCAATAAAGCCCCTTTTTAATGGACTTGTCAATTTTCTTTCCATAGCCCAAGACTGCTGAACAAGGTTCCTAGAACAAATCATTTGACCCAATGATTAAAATTAAAAATTCTTCACACGAACATATTCATAAACCATTAAATGAAATTATTGATAAAGTGAAATTTAGCTTTTTAAGTTAATAATATAACTTCCAAAACAGTTTTCAATAATTAAGTTTGGTACTACCAGAAGTTGAAAATAATTATAGATATTACCTATGTTACATTATGAATAAAATGAGAGGACCAGATAAATTTTATGAAAATTTACTGGACGATAAACTGAACTGCCCTGAGAAAAGCAGTTATTTATTAAGAGCACATGGGAGGAGAGGTGCAGTAGTACACACCTTTCTACCCAGCACTCTGGAGGCAGAGACAGGCACACAGACTTTTTTGAGAGTTTGAAGTCAGCCAGAGAGACATAAACAGACTCTGTCTCAAAAAAAAAAAAAAAAAAGGAGGGTATGGGGGAAAAAATGTAAGTTGTAAATTTTTATGCTGAACCAGGCAAGGTGGCTCACACTTTTAATCCCCGCATTCAGGAAGCAGAGGCAGGTGGAACTCTGTTGAGTTCAAGGCCAGCCTGGTCTTCAGTCGAGTTTCAGGACAACCAGACACAAAAACCAAGTCTGAAAAAAAAAAAAAAAACAGCAACAAAAAAAAAAACAAGCAAGCAAAGAACAAAGAACAAAAGAAAATTCTCATGCCAATTAAGTTACAGCAACAGACACATATATAAGCCTTAAAATCTAATGATCATTTCCTGAAAGTTGAATAAATCCTCTGTTGTACTCAAGACTGTATGACAACTCATAGACTGTTGTAACTTTTTAAAAATCATATTAAATCTCTTATGTCAAACTTTTATTTTTTATAGCTTTTTTTCTAATTTCCAAAATTTGCAACATGAAAGTTTACTGGTTCTATCAGAAATATTTACAAAAAAAAAACAAACATAAGAAATTTAGAAACAATGCAGGAAGGTTTCTAGAAGTCAGTGAAAACAACAGAAGAAATATCACAGTATTAATTAACTACTATTAACTGAAAATGACAGAGTGGTATATGGCATAAAAGTTATTTCAATAGTGTTCTTATTTTTTTTTTACATTTATCTATTAATCTGGGGGTGCACAGTAATCACCACAGCACAAGAGGTCAGGAGACAACCAGACTCCTGTCTGCTGTCTCCTACACGTAGATCCAGGAACTCAGTGATGAAGCCTGGATGCTTTTCTCAGCTAAGCTATCATACAGCATGGCCCCAAAAGATTGTTTTCTACTTGACTATCACTTTTATAGAAACTAAGTTTTCTGAATATAATTAAAAAGTAATAATGATAATTAACAACAACAAGAATAATAACAATAATAATAAAACCACTTACTATCTGGCACAGGCACTTGTGCTCATTGACCAGCTTTTCCAGAGAGAGACATTCAATCACATCAGCTTCTCCTAAAGCCCCCTCCTTGTCTTGTTTATTGGCCAACCTAGGAACACAGATGAACTGGTTATAGAGCAAGTGTACAATCATGGCAACTGAAGTGTCCTTTTCATGGTCTCTGTTCCCATGATTTATTTCTACTGATTCTAGAATAAACTGGTTCAGGGATTGCTATAGCACAGATGTCATAACTTTTCACACTTACTGCTCTTCAATCCACTGTGAAAGTACTGGCTACTAAAAACAGCAAAACCAACAAAATACAAGCAACCACTAGACCAATAATAAAAATACCAAGAGAAGAAGACGCAGGCAACTTCCCAGAGCCCACAGACAAAAATCCAGGCCTTTTCTTCCTGAAAACAATGCTGGTGAGAATGTGAGTTCCATTCCATGTCACACTGGAGTAACCGACGAAGCAACGATGGGAATCAATATGGATACTTCTCCTGTTCCACCCCATTCTAGACACACTCAGCTGCACTATTTCTTAGTTCAGTTGATGTTGTTTCCGTTCGAAAATATAAGCATATTTTTGGGTGATACTTCAAAATTTACAACTGAGCACTGTGGAAAACATATTTCTTTCATTCCATGATTTTTTCCCCCTGAACACAAAATTCAATCCTGAAATTATCTTGATGCAGAATAAAAAATATCGGTACTTGACTCTAATTTGCGAAAGGACACATCATCTAGGTAATCCAGTGTCCATTCACCAATCCCACACGGAAGGATTTCTTCTTTGTCTTCACACAAGAGTACTGGGAAGAAGTGGTTTTATTTCGTAGGTGAGGGGAAGAGATCAGCTTTGAGAGAGTGGAAATCTAAAGACAATCTAAATTTTACTTTAATTGCTGCAGGTGTTCATCCCACATCTTCAGTGGGGGTGAGAACACCAAAAAACTAAAGGGTTAGAAATGGGATACTATGAAAGAATTTCTTTCCTACATTTTCCTGGATTTCTTCCTGGTAGAAATTAATTTTGAATTTCAATATTGGCACAATAAACAGTAGTACTGTATAACTGTTATTCTACATTGACCATTATAGAAACTAACTCTAAAGTAAAAAACAACAGTACAGAAAGAAAAGTGAAGTGAAGGGTTTGAAGACAAAAGTCCTCTAACTTTGTGAGTTAAGCCCTGTAGGATTTCCAGGGAGAAGAGACTTCAACCATAAATGGAATCCAAAATGCTGCACACGAGGCTGCATTCCATTTCTGTTCACGCCTACTTCATTCTGTACTTTTATGTTTTGAAATCTACAAAGAAACCTCTGTTTAGATACACCAGCCTTTTCTGGAAGTAAGGCTTTCTGTAGGTAGTGTAGACTAGCTAGGTACAGAGAATGTACTCAACCTGTGTGGGCAATTTAATAAGGACTTCCTGTTACCAAGGAGTTCCAGTGAAAATGATCTTCCTTTAATCTAAGGAACGGGAGAGGAACAGGCAGAACCAGATTCTCCAGGTGTGAAGTAAGCCATTCGCGCTCCTCATTTGCTAGTAACAGCAAATGTACAACTTTATCTCCAACGTATTTGACTTCATTGTTTGGCTTTCAATTAACTGTATGAGAACCATAAAGGAAGCCCATGCCTTAGAAGCGATTTAAGCACTGGATCGAGCATTGCACCCCATGGCACTTGGATTCTCTCTCAGACTAAGAAATCTAACACCACGGGTGGGAAAACAAGAACAAGACAGTAAGGTAAGAGAACTGGGGTGTGTGTGTGCGTGCGTGCGTGTGTGTGTGTGTGTGTGTGTGTGTGTGTGTGCATGCGTGTGTGCACTATTTAAGGAGAAATACGCACAAACTGAAATGCAGGTACAGGTGACAGGACAGAATGGTTCAGCAGGTCCTTCAGTTTACTTGTCTGTTTAGATTTGCACAGAGCTGCAAGCAGCTGACCTGTCCTGGCTATAATGACCAGAAGAGGCTTGAGATGGAGTTACCAACCTTGACAACATCCTTACTCTAATTCTGTAAAAACGACTTCTCATTTTAGAAACATTAGAAAAGCAAATTCTGGAAGCAAATCTGAAAAGCTTTCTTTAAACACAGTAAATTAATAACACTATATTTATTTTAGACAGGACTTAGGACTTTCACACTTAATTCGGAACAGAACTGTATGCCCAAATTTGACAGAAAATATTAATTTCTCTATTGTTATTTCCCAGGATATGCTAAAACTGATTTGAAGAAAATTTAAAATCGTTTTGTTGGGAAAGAAGTACTATAAAATATCAAAGCACTCAAGCGTTTTAATGTTGTAGACAGTATGTCGAAAGTACTTAAATTAAAATTTTATCATAGTTTTTTTTCAAGTTATTAGGACAACTTAACATATAAATTGGGGCGATTTAAATGTGATGAATTTCCTTAGTTATGACTGTTCCTATATGTGACTTTAATAAATGCTCATTTCAAATCAACATAATGACTTTTATAAGTACTTTCAAAGGAGATATGAAGTTAGCCGTGTAATGTGCAAACAATGCCTCTTCAAGGCATGCACTTTGAAATTTAATATGAAGACCATTTCATATCTATTCAACTTCTCTGAATCAGATAAGTAAAAATTAAAAAATATCCGTCAACACCTAACTCTTAATAAATTTATGATCTTACTATTTAGTTCAACAAGAAAACTAACATATCCACATCAAATCAAAAGAAAGAATACTGAAAGAATACATTACTGAAAATGTCAGTTAATTCAAGCTTAGAAAATACATATAGTAAGATCTCCCACTCTTAACCTTGATCTAGAAAATACTGAAAGTTGCCATTATATACAAGAACAAAATATATTTCTTGAAGTACTAATTAACATAGTAACTACAAAGAATTTACTTAAGAACCCATAAGCATATTAAACATGTATCCCATCATGAATTTTTATTTTAATTTTATTATTCTTTTTATTTATGATTACTATTGGTTTTCAAGACAGGGTTTCACTGTGTAGCCCTGGATGTCCTGGAACTCACTTGTAGCCTAGGCTGGCCTTGAGGTCACACAGATGCACCTGTTTCAGCCCCACAGTGCTAGTAATATGGTGTTCACCACCACTGTCCCATGGTTAACTTCTCCAGACTCTGGGTAATGCATATTCACAACTGTCTCTAGGAATCTGTTTTCTCTGTAACAGTGTGGGGAGTTCCTTTGAGTCACTCCTACTTACTTCTCTCTTTCCCACAAGGAACTATGACATGCTATTATCACATGTATCAACCACCATCATTTTTTTCTTTTCTAAAATACTCACAGGTATAGTAAACATTATAGGTGAAATTCAAACCACACAGCAAATTCAAAAATGCGCAGTAGTAAACTAACCGTACTGATGATCCTATATTCTACAGACAGAATACTACCACACTATGAAAACTGCATAAAATAATGAGCTCATGAATTTCATCTAGCTTAACCAATTAAATGACTTCTTATTTGATGTTTACATAAACTGTAGCTAAAATTTAAATTCTATTATGCATAGTTCTAATTTATGGATGTAAAATTAAACTAGAAACACTTGTACTTATAGTTATGTACTATATGTACTCACTGCTAAAATGCATACATATAGCATTTCAGTGCACCTGAAATGATTGAATTTCTACACAAACAAAAGTTGGCAGATTATGAATATGATAACACAACAAAGTCATCACCTATATATTCATCAGCGTAGACAGTTATTTTACAAATGATTCCTTTCTGTGTGTAGTATGGAAGGACATCTGATATAAACTTAACTTTAAAAATATCAATTTAAAGCTATACCAACAGCTTTTAAAATTGTAAAATCTTGGAAGTTCTAGAAATGAAGAGCGAACAAATCCACAGTTAGGAGCAGAAGTTAAACACAACTACACTGGGCTACTAGAATAAAACAGTCTATCTTAGAGGCTGGGACTTAGGGTTTAGATATTACAGGAAATAAAACTGAATTTCCTGGATGACTTAGGGAAAACATACCACAGCCTGTACAGATACTACCTGGATATGGTGCACAAATTCCATGGCTCTAGTGGGAACAACCAAACAACCTTACATTGAATCCATAATTAAGAAAGGCATTGAGGGCATTCCTGCATAATAAAATCCCTCAAGAGACAAAATAAATACACTTGTCCACCTTCAAGAGAGTAGTCAGAAGTTAATGGCCACTTGAAAGAAAAGAATTTATTACCAAGAAAGATAACATAATAATATAAAGAAACTTTAGCATAAATATGTTAGATATCCCAAAGAAATTAATTGACAATATAGTAGTCATCAAAAATGATGCACACCATATATATGTATATATATAATAGATTTTTAGCTAACCACATAAACATCATCTACTTTATATGCATGCCCCAGTATATAGCAGCAAAAGGAAGCCTAATTCTATTTACACGTTTGCATTTTCAAATCAATAACATAATGATCTAAAGAAAGAAATGTTCGAGTATTTACTTGCATTTTACATGTACACTTGGCATGTGCATGAACATACACACATGCATTTGCACACCTCTCTGCACTTACTAAACTAACATTTCAGGAAAAAGTGTTGTAATGCCTGTGAGAGGCCCAGGGCTTGACTAGATATGGAGATGGCCACAGCCATAAGGGTGGAAGTGACGTCTCCAATAAGTAAGCTGGAGACCAGAACCCTTGTGAACACACACAGACATGAATGCGAACAAGAACCATTCCCAACTTCAACGCAAGGCTTGAGAATAGTCATTGCAGTGCCATATCTTGCCGGGCAAATCAGAATTATGTAGAAATTTTTACAAATGAAATTTAACTTTTACAAGGAATTACAAGTTAAATTTATTACAAAGCTAATAATTTTTTCACTGTAACTCCTATAATTTGAAATTAAGGATTTGGACTCTTAAAATTGCATTAAGGGTTATATTGACTGTAATTAACTGCAATTAATTATAATCCATAATTACATGTAATATATGACATAACTTGATTAGTATAATTAAAAGACGGGAAACTGCTGATAAATACCTATAACCTCAGTGTTTGGAAGAAGAAGCAAAAGGATTATGAGTTCAAGGCTAGCCTGAATGAAATAGCAAGACCTGTCTCAAAAATCCAATGGCCAGTGCTGGTAAGATGGCTTAACAAGCAAAGGTGCCTGCTGTCAATGATGACCTGGTTCAGCTCCTTGTAATCCATGAGATAGAAGGAAGGAAACAACTCCCAATTCTAGAACTTGTCCTTTAACCTCCATACATGGGCTATGTCACATACAGGACCACACACACATGCAAGCATGCACATATGTACAACACTGAAACACTAATTATATAATAAAAGAAAAACTACAAAAATGAGCTATAAAATCTTTTACATATAATTGCTTTAGTATTGAAATCTTTCCTCATCAAAACTACTATTTTCATTTTAATAGAGGACATCAATAATAACAGTCTGAATATTACTCAGTATATTCATTGTTTTATTTCCTAGACTCATGGAAAAGGGGTAAGAAATATTTCTTGAAGATATACATGATACACAGATCCATAATTACATTCTTAATATAATATCTAATCTCACATTCATCTGTGACTAGTTTTCATTTCACAAGTTTTCTACATGCATTATCGAAAATTACTGCTGTTCACTCTGAGTTGTGAAACTCACTACTATTCTAATCCAATAGTCTTTATCAGAAGGTAGAGAAATTACTCCTTGCAAGAAAAGTTGAAAACAGAATGAAGAAGATGATAGGCAAGAACAATCCTTTTCCAGCTTAGAAATTCCTTATTTTGAATTTGCTTCTAGTGTTACATCACATTAGTGTGTGTATGGGGGGGAATCTACATACTTTAGCTAAAATATTTTAAATAGTTGAAGTAAATAGATCACTTTAAATGTTCTAGACAGCAGAAGCTTGCAACATGAGAAGTGAAAGTTCAGTAATTAAACTACATAGCAAGTGCTTGAGCAAACAGCTAACATGTAAGGGACTTTTTGTGTTAAAAGGTTTTATCCCTTGCAATGAGGAATCTCTCCTACATGTTAAGCCATTCCAATTACTTGCATCTAGAACTTGCTGTGTGCCTAAGTAATCCTTCCCTTCTAGGTTCTGCCTTTTCTGCTAAGAGGTAGTAAAGGGGAGTTTTAGGCACAGTAGCAGAGTTTAACTGAAATCTGTGATAGATAAGCTGAGCGTGAGAGGATGTGAAAGAGGAAACAGCACTCAAGAGACTATAACAGTAATCCAAGTGAAATACTATGTCTTGGACCATACTGGAAGAGGTGGCTGGCTCCAAACTCACTAAGGGAGAAAGGCTGAGAAGTTTTATTAGTTGTCTGGAAAAGAACTAAGGTATAAAATACTGAGAAAAACTCAAGAATGACTCAAGCTTTTGGATCGTAGTCACTTAAAGAACAGAGCAGTCAATGGCTGAGCTAGAACAATCTAGGCATGGAGACAGTCACACCCATTTCAGATGTACACACCTAAATGGGACTCAGCAAGCAGACAGGGGTTTTAAGAGAAATCCAGACTGTAGAACCAACTTGGAATCAACAGAATTTAGTACCATTATAAAAATAATGGTGAACAATATTCACTTTATAAGCATCCCAATACTCAGGGATTGGGGAGATGAAAAGCCAGGAGCCTGCAGGGGTGGGGTGGGGGAGAAAGAACAAGGGATAAAGGTCAAACACTCTTTTGGACACTGTCTCAAAAACTAATTTTGTCAGCTCTGGCTGTAGTCATATTGCTTCTACCTTCAAAAATGTGTTCCAATGATTTTCATGTATTCTATCTCCGTTTTTATTATTCAACTCTCTCATGAACCATTCTGTGACCATGGGAAACAATTCTATACAAAACAAGCTAAAACAAGCTTTGGAAAACAAAATGCATGCCAATGTCACATTTGCTCTTCATGTGTTTCCTACTGCGTCTATGGTAAACTCACACACCTTATCCTGCACACAAGTCAGCTACCATCTGCTTCCTATTTACCTGTCTGATTTCTTTCCCCTGTTAATTTTCCTTCTCTTAGTTTCTATTTGCACAGGCATTAATTTTGACCTGAAAATACAACAGCCTCAGGCTGGAGAGATGGTTCACCAGTTAACACCATGCACCACCCCTGCAGAGAATGTGAGTTCCATTCTTAGCACCTACATCAGGCATCCCACAGTCATCTTTAACTCCAGCTCCTCAGCATCCAACACCTCTGGCCTCAACAGGCACCTCTACTCACATGCGAGTCTCTATTCAAAACCACACACACATGTACACATAATTAGAAACAAGTCTTTTTTTAAGTACATCAGTCTTACATTGGTTTGGTATTTTATCTCCTATAGAGAGCCTATACTCCTTGTCTCTTCATCAATATTTATATTCACCTTGTCTGACTTCTCAATATTTAAAACTCATCACCCAAATATCTCCTTAAAGTCCTGTGTAGCAGGCTTTCTACTGGGCTACCAACCAGCTCCCAAATCCTGACACAGAGACTTATTAGTTATAAATACTTGGCCTTATCTAATGCTTGTCCCACTAGCTCTTACAATTTAAATTAACTTGTTTCTTTTCATCTACATTTTGCCTTGCAGTATTTTACCTTTCTTTCATTCCGTATGTCTTAACTCCATGTATAGCTTGCTGGTGGGTGCCTGGATAAATGGCCCTGCTCATTTCCCTCTCTTTCTGCTTTGTTCTCTCTTTTCCTCTCTCCTCTCTCTGGAGCCTAGATTCCTCCTCCTACTTATTCTCTCTGCCCACCATCCCCACTTATTATTTATTCAGCTTTTTTATTAGACCAATAAGGTATCTTAGGCAGGCAAAGTAAAACAGTAACATCTTTCAAAGTTAAACAAATGCAACATAAACAAATGCAACACACCTTTACATAGTGACAGTAATATTCCACAATGGCCTTGCCTGATTATCTGTTAAGACATAAGGCGATCTTATGCATCTCTTTAATTCTAACTTCATAAACTAGTTCACCTCAGGACAGTTCTACATGATTACAAAGTCTTCTTTATCTGCATTAACACTCCTCCCATATAATTCCCACTCACCACGTTTTAAAACGATGCTATGTCTAACCATGTTGTATACAAAGATTTTCACATTTCAGAAAATAATTGTAAAAGAGATCTCTTACAATGACTTAAATTTATTTCAATGATTCTCCACTTCATATAGTTTTCTAGTCTTCCCCTTCTATGTTCCTTTGGGAATTTCTAATTTATGAGTTACCATCATAACTTATCATAAACAACATCATTGTTTAGTTGTTCCCACTAGAGTCACAGAATTTGTCCACTGTTACCCAGACTATAAGTGACACAAGTATCTTTCTTAGCCTATTATTCTGGTACTTATTATTCTGGTGGCTATGATTAAAAGCATGATTGAAGTCTAATGCTTTGTCATAGTTAACGGCTGTGAAACAAATTCTTCTATTTTATAGATGTGAAGAAGTTTTCTAAAGTACTTGATATTTCACATTCTTTCCTGTTAAGTCTATTTTAAAACTTTTACATTTAGTATTTGCTTGATGTTTTACTCTAGTCTCTGAACCTCAGTGTAACTTCAGGAGACTAAAGATGAAACTATACGAAGCAGCATGAATATATCTGATAACTATATGTATGTGTATATTAATGATTCAAATCATTAATTTAGAAAACTGTATAAATATGCCAATCATTGAGTCTCACACTACCACATCCTACCAGACCTTTATTCAATATTTAAAAATGTCTAGAGATCAGTGATCTGTTTATATTCCCACTCAACCTTTTCAAAACTACAGTAGGCATTAAGTGCCTTTCTATACTCAAGGGTTAAGAAAAGAATGGCTTATTAACAATAGCTTTTATTTGATGCCATGGACAATTAGGAGCACTAGGTGAATATATAAGTAACATCAGCATTCTCATATAAGATTATATGTAAACATATATGATAATTTAAAGATCATCATAATATGAGTTCCTATACATTTTGTCCTAGGAGTTTTAGATCCTTGGAAACAACTGACAAAAATGAGAAGTCTGCATAGTCAAAGCAACAATATTTTTCATATATGCAATATGAGAAAACAAGACTATATAAAATATGCTAACTCAAAACCTCATTTTATTTATATATTTATATACATACATACATATATATTGCTTAAAATCCACATTGAATTTATTCTGACATTGTTAGTTTTAATTGAATTATGCATATCTAAAAAAGTGAGTATGTATTTAAAGATTTTTAAGTGTCTGAGTGTTTTGTCTGAATCACATGTATACTTGGTCCCCACAGGAATGAGAAGCGGGTTTCAGATCTCCTACAATTGGAGTTACATATGGCTGTTGAACTGCCATGTGGGTGTTGGGAAAAGGAGCCATGGTCCTCTACAATAGCATGCTCCCAACTGCTGAAACGTCTCTCCAATCCCAGAAAATGTCCATTTTAAATATGACAAAAGGGAAAGGGATCTATAATAATGGTATTCTAAGAGGCTAAAGGGCAATCCTAAAAGCTAAAGTAGAGTCAAAGCACCTTTCATAGTAGAAAATCATGTTGTGGATAGTATAATGATATAGATGAATTTATTTGGGGTTCAACTGTTTCCTCCACACTGCTTTCTCAGTGAGTATACTCAAATATATGAGATGGGAAGCAGGAACAACCATCCAAAGTAATTCCTAAATTATCTCACATTACTTTCTCTATTTTGGTAATCTCTATGAGGACATTATTTTTTATTCTTTTCTTTCTTAGTTGTTACACAGTTTCTTAGTTCTTAATTAGTTGTTACAGGGTGGCCTCAAATTCTACCTAGGATAGCCTCGAGTTTGCCATACTCTTACCTTAGTCTTGCTACAAGGATTATAGGCAAGAGCCATCATGCCTTGGTGATGTTCTGCAATTTTTAAAATTTCCTGTTAGAAAATAGTATTTTTGCTAAGAGACACATAGCTATCTCACAGCAACAGCTAATGAGAAAAAACAGCAACTTCTTTGCTCAATTTCATTATTTTTGTTTCTTTGGAGGAAAGGGAAGATGAAAGACCGACTTCAAGAATTAAAACAGAAAACCAAGGAAGTCGAACTCTCTCAGGACAGTCGGGTGTTTGCAGAAGCAGAGGAGCAGGGCGTGCTTGTCCAGCAAGCTGTTATTTATGAGAGAGAGCCAGTAGCTGAAAGACACCTACATGAGATCCAGAAACTGCAGGAGACTATTAACAGCTTTGCTGAGGATGTTCAAAGGTTTGGACAGCAACAGAAAAGTCTGGTGGCTTCCATGAGAAGGTTTAGCCTACTTAAACGAGACTCAACGATTGCAAAGGAGATCAAAATCCAAGCAGAACGCATTAACAAAGCACTGGGTGACTTAGTCAAAGAAGTAAAAAAGTCAGAGGTTGAAAACGGTCCTTCATCCGTGGTCACAAGGATTCTTAGGTCTCAGTATGCTGCGATGTTCCACCACTTTCAGCAAAGCATGTTTCTATACAATGAAACAATAGCTTCAAAGCAAGAGAAGTGCAAGACATTCATTATCCGACAGCTTGAAGTGGCTGGAAAGGAAGTATCTGAAGAAGAAGTGAACGACATGCTTCATCATGGAAAATGGGAAGTTTTCAATGAAAGCTTACTCACAGAAACCAGCATCACAAAAGCACAGCTCTCAGAGATTGAACAGAGACACAAAGAGCTTGTAAGTCTGGAGAACCAAGTGAAGGACCTCCGGGACCTTTTCATTCAGATCTCCCTTCTGGTAGAGGAACAAGGAGAAAGCATCAACAACATCGAAGTAATGGTGACCAGCACAAAAGATTATGTTATCAATACCAAAGAGAAATTTGGACTTGCTGTCAAATACAAGAGAAGAAACCCCTGTAGGGCCCTGTGCTGTTGCTGCTGCCCATGCTGTGGCTCCAAATAAAGATGCTATTTTAGAAGCTTCTCAGGGGAAGGGGTAAGGTTTCCACATTTCAGAGTTTTGTTTTGGTTGTTTTATTTCACGAGTCAAGTCCCATACATTCTATCACTGCTAACAGCTCATTTTTCCCTTTAATATTTGCCTTTTAAAGTTACAGAAACTCTGAAGCCAGTGACACAAGAGAAACATTTTCTTAAAATTTCCAGGTTAGCTATTAAAAGTTAAATGGAAAGACTTTACATTCTAGAAAATTATTGAGTTCTACTGTTAATTTCTGTAGTCTTAAGATGAATATTCAAATAAGTGGTAACTACTTTACTAACCTGGCTTATTTGAAAATATTTTGGTAATTAAGAGTTGTATAAAACAAGGTCTCAAAAGATGCCACAGAGAATCAAAATGAAGCTAAAATGCCTGGTAAATCTTTATCCTCAGATAGATGAGTAAACCTGATGATCATTACGTCCTGAAAAAAACCCACTCATAGATTTGATGAAGAATCTGATCTCTTTAAGCTTAACAATGGTGACTGTCAAGCATAAGACTTACAGTGAGGTAAGACTGTTTTTATGAACTTGGAAATGGACCAAAAACTTCATTACATACAGATCAGAGGGTTGACAAAGTCAAAGTAAAGGCAACTGTGTTCTAGAACATGTGACACTACTTTATGATGAAGTATAAATTAATGACGAGTCCTAAGCCATCTTCGACTTTGAGATGATCTTCCTGACAGCCTCTAGAGAGCTTGGATGACAAGGGAATACACCACTGCGCCCATTCTGATCCTTTTCTTGTTTTTGCCCCAGCTGCATTGTCCTTTTCTGTAATGGAGCAGGTCACTCCGGAGTTTCTGTACTCTTTGTTTCTTATGCCTAAAGTAAACCTGTTCTTACTATTACCAATTTTATGTTCACTGGCATGTTGTCTCTTATGGGTGGGTGGATGGCAGACACCATTAAGATATTTAGTCTTCCTACTCTAAGATATGATGCATCTTCATTAGTTTAAACATTTTTTACTTATTGAAAAACTCTAACCATTCCCTACATATGAAAGCACCATGGCCACCTTTGTGACATTTTTGTTTTGTTTTGTTTCTACTGCTATTATGAAGTAATATTCCTCTCCAGTAAATATTTGCCACTGTTTTCAATCAAAAAAATAAAGTAAAATATTTGCCTTTGAGGAAGTCCTCCCCTGACTAGTCACCCTAGCAAGGCCATCCTGATGACCTGTGGCATTAAGTGTCTGCTGGAACTTAACACCATCTTCTAGATCTGTTTGTTACTTGCTTCTGTGTTAGCATGTGAATTTCCAATTGATTTCCTGTGCAAGTCCAACCAATATCCATAGTCTGTAAGAGTGCTTTCCTCAAATTTACTCAGCTACCTCATTTCACTTGTACACTGTCTCTGTGTTTCTGCTCCAATCCAAGACATCTTAATTTGCCCCCGTGATTCCACATCCCTTGTGTCTGCAGAGTTTTCCTTCTCTTTGCAATATCTGGAGTGAGCACAGTGTTCTGTGTTTCTTGTATCAGGTGTCCTTGAGTCCCTTCACTTCTCTTCAGGACTGACTTCTTACTGTAGGGCTCTATCTGTTTAACCTCTTCGCCAGAGAGGTGAAAAAAAGTGAGAGAATTCATCTGTGACAATTTCTATTTCCTTAAAGTCCCTTAAGACAAGATTATCAATTGAGAAGAGCAGAGTTAAGGGAGCAAGAGGATAAATGAAACAATCAGGTTAGAGGGGAAGCATCCTGGAAAACGGCAGAAGAATAACCAGGGGGCATGCAGGGCCCATTGAACAAACTGGGATAACTTTCATGTGATCTCAGCCAGGACACATATGCATTTTTAACCTCCCAATGCTTAGCATCTTGAATGCTGGCAGAGAAAGTGAGGATCTCTGTCTGCCCAGGGTGCAGGCTCTTCCACACCTGCCTGTGCAATCCAAGAAGTGTTTGCTGGGAAAGCTGGGCAACTTGAAAGCATTAAATTGCCATGTTACACCATGTTAAAAGTACTACAAAGTAATTTTAGTTTAAAAATGTAAATTGAATTTCTTTTTATCCTGTCAGTTACAAGTATCACTGTGGGAAATGATGTTTCACATATCCCAGCTTCAAATGCTTAAAGTAGCATTATGAAAAAGACTCTAGAAGACTGATGAAAAACTCAAACCTGACTGGATAATTAACAGTTATCACCTCCACTGTTCCTTTTAAGTTTTTATTTAGACTTTTACATACACTTGGTTACAGCTGTTCTTAAATTATTTATCATGAAAACTAAGATTATTAAGAAGTATTTAATATGCATTAGTTCAATTATGCCCAGGGGTTGTGTAAAAAGTTCTGTTAGTATTTTATCATGCTTATAAAGTAAGAATTAAGCACAGAGTTGTTGCAAAGCAGTTAATAATATTCTATTTCATTGCTACATTCTTTATCATCATAATATGAACTATGTATATTAATGGGTTCAAAAATGACATTCCTGCACATGCATTATTGTGCTTGATCTTATCCACCTCCTTCTGTCTCTCATACTCTTTTCTGGAAGTTGCTTTCTATTCTCAAGTTTGCCTCCCTCCAGCCTCCAGAGATTCTAAATTCTACACAGAAGAGAAAAAATGTTACATTTGTCTGTTTCTGGATAATTTCACTTAACCTGGTACACCTACCTACTTGCTTCTATCTTCTTACAAATGACCTACCTGATTTTGTTCTTTTACGTTGCTTCTGTGTTGAATACCACCTAGGTCCATGCCATAACATAGCTATGGTAAATAATAACTTACGTCTATGTCCTCAAATGTATTAGCCTAACCTAACCAACAAGGACAACATATTTAATCAATAATTAAATATTTTGTATACTTTATTTCCATACTTAGTACAAAGTAAAAGGATCATTTTCTTCTTAGTATAACTATCTGAAGGAGAAAAGTAATTCTTGAAAGAGTTGATAGAACGACATTAGGAATCTGCTGGTTCTGGAAACAAGTCAAAAATAACAAATTTAAAAAATGATTAAAGTCTTTTGGGTGCAAGTTAACACCACTAAATTGGTTTAAGTGGTTTGAAGTCATCTAACAGTTTGAAGTACTATATCACCAGCAATAATATTCAAATCCATTTCCAGAACAGTAGGGCCACTCTTTCATTATCTGAATCCACATGTCGGTATAGGCATTCACAGGCTTGCTCATTTACCAGCAGAGTCATAGAGAGAATCAGTAACATTCCTGACCATGTGGCAGGAAGGTTACTGGGAGTTCCATGTCAGCCTGGGCTACAGTGTGAGACCTTGTCTCAAGGAAACAAAGGAAGGAAGAGGAAGAAGGGAAACAACAGTAGGGGATAAGGGAGGAGGAGGAGGGAAAGGGCATCTCCTGAGGGCTGTCTGATTCCAAAGGTCTCACCCTCAAAATACTGAAGGTCTGGGATAAAAACAGTGCAGCAGGAGGTCCATGGCAACATGCTGACGCCTACCTAGCAACACTGTCAAGTATCCATTCTTTGTTAGCTTTAAAGAGTGTGATAGAGAAAGCAGAGTGCAGCTTGCGGGTGACCAAGGCTGGTGTGCAAGTTCACAGTGTAAGTAAATGAAGATGGCAGCCAAGAGGTTCCACAGCAGCACAGCGTCCAACAATGGAACTGTAGCTTCAGTGTGTAGTGGACTTGGAGGATGAAGCTGATCAAGGCAATCAGACCTGTGTTAAAGAATTCCGGGTTATGTGATCTGGGGGTCCACAGTAAAGACCTATCACTATATGGTAAGATATATCACTATTCCAATAGCTAAACTGAACTGACACAGGCTGAATTCTTAGTATCCTGGAAAGAAATTTTTGCTGGCGGCTTCAGAGATATTCTAGATGAAAGTATTAGACAACTCAACTGGACTTCAAAAAGGTAATAGGCAGAGTGATTTATTATCTCTCTAAGGACAACTGTCAAGACTACACAAGAGAGAGAGAATGTCTACAAATGGCACCCATCTTCCTAGAACATTGCTATCAACTTCGGCTAATGAAAATTTCAAAATATTAAGTTACAGAATAAAACTTACAGTTCAACTTATTTCATAGGAAATCAAATAGTGCCTTGTACATTAATTCAACATGTAGGAGGTATTCAGTATTTGTTGAATTAATATAGGCATAGATGCATATATACACAGAAGAAAATATCAAGATAAATAAATAAATGACTACTTGGTTTAAAAAATATGAACTGCTCTATTGATAGCAAACAGCGATTAATATTTTAATTTTACTTCAGAAACCAGGGAGTCACTGTTTAAATATTTTCAAAGACTACTTTAGCCTGTAGGGCTCAACAAAGGTCACTTTTCATATATACTTCTATTAACATTTCACTTCTGATTAAATAAAAGTGAGACGTGAGTCTATAGATGAAGTAACATCATTAATAAAACACTTCAAAAGTTTAAAAACATAAGTTTTACCAAAATATGATCCAATAAAGTTTCAACTTTTATAATCAAAGTTTCAAATAGACTTCTTTAAAAATCGTCATCTGTATGGCCAGGTGGTAGTGGCAAATGCTTTTAATCCCAGCACTCGAGAGCTCGAGAGGCAAACGTAGGTGGATCTCTGTGAGTTCCAGGCCAGCCTGGTCTACAAGAGCTAGTTCCAGGACAGGCTCCAAAGCTACAGAGAAACCCTGTCTCAAAAAAAAAAAAAACAAAAAACCAAAAAAAAACCAAAAAACCTTCATTGGCTATTGAGAAGAACAGGGACGAAACTCCTAATTTAACCACAATGGGTTGATTGTTTTCATTCCTTAATAATGAATTACAAGAATAGGGGGGGGTGGCAAAGCGACAAAAAGGCAAGAGCAAAAGCTCAGTAACTTCAGTTGAGAAGCAATCTCAACAGTTAAGAAGCAAACTGACTTACGTTTGCTTTGTCACGCGTTACAGCGCCACCTGGTGTTCATTGTGCACAAAGGCTATGAACACAAATGTCCTTTTTCAATGTCTTCTACAAATGTTCCAGCTTAAGGACAAAAAAGGAATAAGCATATGACTGGGACAATAAAGCTAGTCATACTCATATGTGCAATAGGGAAATATGAAATCTCAGAGTGAGAAATTAAAGTGTCATTGCAGAAAGAACCATTCAAGCAACTTTCATAAAGTACACTACCGAGAAAAGAAGAGCCGTGGGGAGGTAGCTCAGTTAGTTGGGAGAGTGCCTGCTTAGCCTGCACAAGGCTGTGGGTTTATTTGATCAAGGCAGTTCACACCTGTAATGCCAGCACTTGAAAGGTGGAGGTGATGGATCTGAAATTTAAGGTCATCCTTGGTTACATAACAACCTCAAGAACAGCCTGAGCTATGTGAGGTCCTGTCTTAAAGAAAACAATCCCAAAAGGAAGCAAATAAAAAAAGGAAAAGGACAATGACAAAATATAAGTTATTAAGAGAGGAAGCTAGCTGTGATGGCACAACTCACAATGCTGAGGCAGGAGGGTCAAGAGTTCAAGTTCAACCAAGGCTACATGGCAAAATCTTGTTTGGAAAAAGGGTTGAGGTTGCAGCTCAGTGGCCACAAATGCTCAGAGCATTTGCCTAGCATGCCAAGGTGATCTACCTGGGTGTGGGGAAATAAAATATATCCTACAACCTTGTTTAAAATGCAAAATTTAATACAAAGCAGGCCATCAAATAAAACAAGAATTCATATTTAATTTTTCAAGAAATCCTGCTAGTAAGCTTGCTCATAACACAGAGTAAATTCTTTAATCACTATCAAAAGCAATATAACATTACAACTGACAGGTAATTGCACACACTTATTATACTAATAGAGGACCACCTTGGTTATTCAATATTCTGTAAGAGACAAACATCTCTTGGCTAATGCTCCATTACTTACACAAGTATAGGCTTTCCTGATATCCTAGGATGTCTTAGCACTTCTGACATTGTCTCTTTTGTCTCTTCCATTCTCTCTTCATCACTGGAATCCACAACAAATATTACCCCATAGGACTCAGCGTAATAATTCTTCCAAATTCCCCGAATTCTTTTTCCACCTCCCAAGTCAAAGATAGTAACTTCAAATTTTCCTTGTCTAAGGTCAATTTTAGAAAATCCAACAGTGGGAGCTACGTCTTCAGGATGCTCTGTTTCAAATAATACAAAAAGAAGAATCTTTAGACTTTAATAACATTAGTTTATCTCTACAACATAAATTATATAAAACGTATCATGTATTTGTCATTACAAAATGGAAAAATTACTTCGAAACACAGGTGTGAGAGAGGGGTTAATAATGTAAATGTCCAACTAGTATTTTCACTATACACAGATAGGAATTTGTTTTGTGGTTTGTTCATTTGTATTTTTGTTGTTGCTGTTTTTAAGACAGAGTTTCTCTGTGTATCACTGGCTGTTCTGGAATTCACTCTGTAGACCAGGCTGGTCTTGAACTCAGAGATCTGCCTGCCTCCTGAGTGCTGAGATTTAACACATTTCTGTATGTATCACCACCACCTGGTTATTTCTTTGTTTTACCTAATTACTATAATCTTAACAATTAACATGAAATAGGTATTTAATAATTATATGTTGAAAGAGTGAATGAGGTACTGTGTTAAGGTTATTTATTCCCCAATCAATTTTAACCTTTCAATACCACATCAGTCACTCAAGGGCTCTATTACAAATTCTATGGAAAAATAAGGAAAGTCAAGAATGCTAAAAAAAAAAAAAGAAATAAAAAGAATCAAAAATGGAGGAAGCAGAAAAGAATAAGGCGATTCTTTTTCAATCAGATAAATCTATAATTGGAATGAAAAGATTTTTAAGGCATACTGCAAAGAGAGATCAAATTCAGACTTTCTACTGGAGCATTTTTCTTATATGTTCCCATAAATTTATAATTGGTGGGTTTGGGGTGAGAAAAGGAATTTTATTGACGACACCAAGCATAGGGGGCACATGACCACACCTGCGAAGGGGAGCAATGACCATGTGGTTTAGAAAGATCCCTGAGAGACATAGAAGAATCACTCCAGGAGGTAGGACTAGGCTAAGGCTGGGGAGCAATCTCCGTAAGAGTGAGAAATCACGCAAGTAGCAAGGGACTAAACATTGGTAATGGATCAAATTCTCAACAGGTTTTCTGGTGTAGGAGGTCCTTCTGTTTATGTGTTGCTTTCATTGGTTAATCAATAAAGAAACTGCTTGGCTTGATAGGGCAGAACTTAGGTAGGCGGAGAAGACAGAACTGAATTCTGAGAGAAAGGAAGCAGAGTCAGAGAAAGACACCAGACAGTCATGGAGATGCCAGGTGAGACATGCTGAATCTTTCTCCGGTAAGCCACGACCTCGTGGTGAACACAGATTAATAGAAATGGGTTAAATCAAGATGTGAGAGTTAGCCAATAGGACGCTAGAGCTAATGGCCAAGCAGTGTTTTAATTAATACAGTTTCTGTGTGATTATTTCGGGTGTAAGCTAGCCAGGCGGCCGGAACAAGGGGCCCCGCTCCCTGTAACAGTGTTCTCTGGCTTGGTTTAGCTTTGTCTGCAGCTAGTGATCACCATATCTTCATGGCAAGGATGGCCTAAGATGTCTGGCAAATCTTTCATGAATACAGGTGGAAGCCAGACTGCACAGGGTCCTGAAAGCTGCTGAAGGCCCTTAACATATCAGTTACACAGTTCAGTGATTAAAGTAGTGCTCTACTGACTGAAAATGAGTGATAGGCCATTTCTCAGAGAGCTAAGAAAATTAAAACAAAAGATAGAAGAGAGAGCTTATTAAATATTAATAGACTTTATACATTCAGTGCTAAGAGAAAACTTTAACATCATGTCTGCCTCTTCCATCTCTCCTTATCACTAGAATATGCCATAAATCTCTCTCCACAGGGCTTTGTTTAGAGCTGTATGGTTTGAGTGTAGAAAGACACCATGAAAGACTTTTTTTAGTGATAGTAAATGGATTAAAACTCAATTCCTCCATTGTACCAGCTATATCTCCAGTTTTTTGAAACAAAATATGGTCACTGGTCCATCCTACTATATGGACTCTATATAAACTGTTGCCATCATTCAGAAATTTCTACTAAACGACACTGGCTGTCATTTAATAAAATATTCACTGTGATAAATCTGTGAGGAGTGTTCTAGGATTAATTACAGTTGAGAACAGGCTTGCAAAGTGCCACACTCCCTCTCAGGAAGTGACCAAGAGCAGCTTCTGCATTGCCTGGGACACTTAGCAGAGCCATTACAAGTCACGTTTCTGCTCCTAATTTCTCCATTACTAAAAAGGAAAAAGGGTAAGGCTAGACCTAATAAAAGGAGCCTGCCTTTTCAGAAACAGGATCACACAGGAGCCTAAATGCTGGGGAGGTAGCTCCATTAGCAGAGTGCCTGCCTGGCAGCCTGAGTTAGATCCAAGCACTAAATAAATCAGGCAGTGTGGTGTTTGACTATAAACTCAGCATTTGGCAGGTGTAGGCAGGAGAATTAGCACTCTGACTAAGAAAAATAATAACAATGAGGTCAATCACAGCCAGAAAAGATTTCTGTTTTTGAGTATGAACTGAAAGACACTGCCAGGAAATGAACAATGGAAACACACTCGCTGTGCTGGAGCATGGACAAAGGAACTAAACTAGAGCAATGCTAACTTGGTGAAAGAACATTACTAGGGACCAGGGTGCAAACATAAATAGGTTATGGCTGTCATCCTCAAAGAACATTGAGAAACAGAAAAATCCCAGGGCTGGAGAGTGACTCAGTCGTTACAAGTACCCATTGCTCTTCCAGGAGCAGGGTTTGATTTCCAGCATGCACATGGCAGCTCCCAGCTGTCTCTCACTTCTATTCTAGGAGATCCAATTATTTCTTCTGGCCTTTTTGGGCACCAGGCACATAGCAGACACTTAGGGAAACAAAACACCCATACAAATAATAAAACAATTGTTAAAATATAGAGGTTAAATATTAATGGGAAGGACACGAAATGTGAATGCTCTGTGAAAAGACAAAGACGATCTAAGATGAAGGGAAGGACTGAAATGGTCAAGAGAGGCTTCGAAAACTAAGGAGAGTAATAAAGTCTCAGAAGTAATACAATTAGAGATGGGAAGACACTAATCTAAGCAAGAGAACTGATGTAGGAGGGTTCTTCTGTATTTTGTTTTGCTTTCATTGGTTAATAAAGGAGCTGCCTTGGCCATTTGATAGGGCACAACTTAGGCGGGAAAAAGAGAACAGGATGCTGGAAAGAAGACTGGCTCAGGGAGAGCCACCATGAAGCCACCAGGGTCAGACATGCTGAATCTTCCCAGTAAGCCCACTACCTCGTGGTGACTTACAGATTATAAAGAATGGGTTGAAATAAGATGTGAGAGTTAGCCAAGAAGAGGCTAGTAATAATGGGCCAGGCAGTATTTAAATAAATACAGTCTGTGTGTAATCATTTCAGGCATAAACTAGCAGCCGTGGCTGGGAGCCAGGTGCTGGGAACAAAAGGGCCTGCCTGCGTTCCTCTCAGATGCTGGGAACACAGCCAGCCACCCCCTCGTACAACACAGAACAATGCGAACGGAGATAAAGTTGTTGTAACAGTCCTAGTAAATCAGTTAGCATCTGTGTAATCTGGTGACCTTTTACAGGTAAATTCATTGACATAGAGATACGTGGTCCTCAATCTTAAGACTTACAATAATGGGTATGTTAAGACAAAATAAATCTAAGATAAAATACAAAAACATAATAAATAAGCATTTTTTAGGTATTTCTTACATTATTATTAATTATTACACATTTATTATGATGATTATTAATCAAATTCCTAATCTACATAGCTCTGGTCTATTGATGAAATATATGTGTGCATTTGTGTGTATACACATATATATACACATATATATACAGACACACATTTTATATATATCAAATGATTATAATATAGTGAAAATATGCTAATAGAAAACAAAGCCAAGGATAATCCACAGGAAAAAAAACTAACCTTTTACCAAAAATAACATAATTTCCTATTAGGAAACAGTATTGGATAAAAATCCCTAGGACTATTCTTTAGTTACATGAATGTTTACAAAAACATTGATTCCCAACCGCAGAGGCAGGGACCGGTCAGGAGAGGAAGGTCTAGATTAATAAATGGTGGTCTATTAAATATTGAACAACCTATTTGGCAGTAGAGGGAGAGGTTAGCATGTAGCTTATTTTCACAGCGTAACTACTCCCATGATGACTGATTACAGACTAATTCCAGTTACTAGTTAGATACCCAAGAAGAAATTAGGGGAGAAACAGACAGCCATGGCTCTTGCTGGAAAGTCTGACTCAATATATTGAAGCAGTGTTGGGCTCCAGAACACCACTGCTTCTTGTCAGTGGCACAAGACCTAAAGTGAAGCATCAGTTTCTGACTCATGGTCCTAAAGGTGAGAAGCATGGCCTCCACTTCTCTCCTACAGCTTCTCCTTGCAGCTCAAATACATGCTGCAGAGAGCTATCTCGGGCTATAAGAGAGAGAACAGTAGGGATGGCAAAGTGAATAGGAAAAAAGGGCTGCATCCCTAGCATCAGGGAGTGACATCCTAGTCCTAGACTACTTTTGTATGGCCAGAGGGAAGTAAACTTCAATCTTGTTGAAGCACTGACACTTCGGATCCCTGTTAGACCAACGCACAATTAACACAATCATTCTGATGGTCAGGGAGATGAACAGCCCAGTGAAAAAAGTAACATTCATGACAGGGAAGATACTTTTAGAAGAAACTATTGTGACATGAGAGGTACTGGGGTCTGGATTTGAACAACAGCAATATAGTTAAAGAGTAGGTACATGTATCTCAAAACAAACAAACAAAAAACTAGCAAAAGGGGGTTAAGCAGAGAGTAAGAACAGAACCAGAAATAAGTTAAAAAGTAGAGACAGGGAATGGACATTTTAAGAAGGGTGGTGATGGCACATGCGTTTAATCCCAGCACTTGGAAGGAATGTTACACAGAGAACCCTGACATGAATAAACAAAACAATGAAGAAAAGAAGAAGAGAAGATAGAAAAGGAGGAGAAGGCTGTCTACTATTTCAAGAAGCATGGTTTAAACCACTGGGACACCAAAGTGAGTAACACTGCCTTAGGGGACTAAGAGCCCAAAAAAGTAGACAGATAAACAGCAATGCATCCTCAGGATGGTCACAATTGGAAAAGATTATTGGAAAGGAGACTACCTTGCAAAAATGAGTCTTTGGTGGCTTATTTGTGTAATCTCAGCATTTGAGAGGCTAAAGCAGAGAACTGCTAGATCAAGGCTAGCTTGGGTTACTTCCTGTCTCCCACTGATCAATGATGTCAACATGTCAAGGAGACTACACCTATTCCAATCCGAAATATGGCAGTAGGGGGACATCAGGAAGTCAGAGCCTATTCATAGCATAAGTATATTAACACCACAAACTAGTATACTATCTCTGTCCAATTAACATGCAATAAAGGAATTCATATAAACAAACAGCTTGGAAAACTTAAGAGTTCAGAAAACAAATATCTTCTACTCACCTCCTTGGATTCCCTTTGCTGTGGCTGTTTTACCAGCGTTATCAAGGCCCACCATCACAAGGGTCACCTTTCTTAAAATAACAAAATTTAAAAATCACTCAGCACGCAGGGAAAGATACAAACAAATTCATCCATTCATGCAACATTAAGTAGCCTATACTTTATACCATACAATCTTCTAGATGCTAGGAACTACACTGATGAATAAAACACTGATTCAAAAGCAGAATTTATGAAGACACCATGATGTTACCATCCTTTTGTCCTCGAAGCAAAAATTATAAAATACAAATGTAAGCAATAAGAGAAAAATAAGGGAAAGATTGAAGAGGGAATTGGACAGATGATGCCTAGTCCTGAGCTACTGATCCTTAATGACTTGGCCATCAAGTTAGTTGAACTAGAAATTATAGCAGGTTTATCTGTCTTACAAAGCACATACAGAATTGTTGCTAGGTGTTTGTTAGGCTCATCTCTGCATTTAGATATGCAGCACCATGCCAAATAAAAATATCAATTACAACATAATAACATGATTACTAATTGAAGTAGTAACATATTTAGAAAAAAGCTTTCTATTGTTATAAAGCATAAAGTATTTGCTATCGCATACAGTAAAACTAATACCAAAAGACTAGTTGAGCTTTACAGGTGAAGAAATACACGCCCATAAAGTTAAATATATTTGTCAAAGGTCACACAATGAATCTATTAGCAAGTCAAAACCAGCATCTACTACTAACTTCAGGGAACTTCATAAACCTGGGGATGGTATATACAGGTCCTAGTATATACCAGGTATATTCAGTTCCCTAGTAAAGCTCATCCCTGGCCTGGGTGATCTCTGCACAATGTAAAGGTGGAACAGCCCATCATCATTGTGGACCTAGGAGTGAAACTGTTTGGGGAACACAGGGAGAACCACAGCATAGCATGGCTGCCATGCTAAGACTACAGGGTGGAACCTAAATGAGGCAGATCAGAGGACAGAGCTCTGGAGGGCAAAGGAAAAGAGGCCAAGCCTTATTAAGCATTGCTAAATGCTAGAAAATACAAATGTTTTAACTCTTTATATATGCATATAGAATATATAGCACATACTCATGCTTCAGACAACCTGCACTGACCTTAGAAGGCATTCCAGGCTAGACAGCTTCAGTGTCCTTAAATGACCCTGAAGCTATTCTTTCTAAGACATGGGGGTGGAGGTGGCACCTCCTCAGTAACTCTGGAAGAAGTCAGTGATTGGTACAATGTGGGGCTTGTGACAGTTCCTTCTACAAGGTCTGTAAAAGGCTGTGCTGTGATTGGTGTAAACACAACCCTTCATTTGTATTCCACACCCATGCCACATCCTGCTCCTGGCTATCTAATCAGACTATTCGTCTCTCTCTCTGAGTCTGTCGGAAGGGCCCAATCAAAAGCTTCTGTCAAACGGTATTTTCTCTGATCAAAAAGTACTAAGCTAAGCATAGAACAAGTAGAGAAACCAGCAGGGATGCCAGCCAGCAGCACCGCCTCTGCAGCAGTGGCAGCAACAAC
Source organism: Dicrostonyx torquatus (assembly GCA_028555095.1). NCBI lineage: Eukaryota > Metazoa > Chordata > Mammalia > Rodentia > Cricetidae > Dicrostonyx > Dicrostonyx torquatus. Next base: position 2,325,999 of record JAQHUG010000213.1, on the reverse strand, counting down.
AGTACCAAGAGCAGTAGAGGCAGGCGACCTGTGGAGAGAGAGAGTACGTAAAGACAAAGATGGGGGCTGTGGGCCCTCGTTTTTAGAAGACTTCCAGGAGTCTGGCAAGGCCTAAGAACTGAGGACAGCAGTTTTCAAAAGCTGTAACACCAACCACTGTAAAGGCCACAGGTCTCAACACTAGGAGCCACAATAGGGCCACTGGGTAGGAGCTGTTAGTCCTGGGATACAGGTTTCCGGAGCTCATACTAGCAGACACTGACAGCTACTCCTGCCATCTGCTGCTCAGAGCTAAGAATTACACTAGCCGCTGAGGCACTACCGCTCAGCCCAATACCCCCAATCTCAGCATGTAGGTCTGTTAGGATCTGGCCTGTGGAGGCTCAAATCCTAATCCCCTAGTTCTCAGGATTTAGAACTATAAGCTTTTGAATCTAGCAACCCAGCTCATATGCATTTGATACTCAAAGGCTCAGGTCGATCAATGTGCAGCCACCTGCTCAGGCTCCAAGGAGGCCAAGAGGAGCCCAGGCATCGCTTGTATTAGTAATACACGTATATCCATTTCTCACTGGCAAAGATACTAAAGAATGTTTAAAAACAGAATTAAGATGGCAGTTAAGGTTGTTTTTTAAATTCTAGGCATGGCTTTCTTGAATCTGTACTTTTATTCCCCCCCCCCTCTCAAATTCCAAATGTATTCAGAATCCATAAAAAAAAAAAAAAAGGAAAGGAAAGGACAGAGATGAAGGTGTCAGGACATTCCAGGAACAGGTCACAGGCTGTTTATGCCTAGCAAAGAAACCAGAAGATTGGAAGATAATTTCAGGAATGTGAGATGATTATTATAAACGGGAAACCGCAGCACGATCATGAAGACAGCCAAAGACAGAGCCTGCTCTAGAAGTTGAAGACTGTCTTACAAATGAGGATCACTGACTCAGCAGCTTCTAAGAACTGGGATTTTTTATATACCCCTTGAGGGGACCACACCCCTCTCCCATGGCTCAGGGTATGAACATAGCCTCTAGCTGGTGGAATTATTTAGGGAGGCTCTGGAAACTTGGGGAGGTGGGGCCTTACTGGAGGAAGCAAGTTTCTGGGGGCAAGTATTTGAGGGTATACTATCCACTTCTTGAAAGATGGGGTG
>JAQHUG010000213.1:2308461-2323404 GCA_028555095.1 Dicrostonyx torquatus | reverse complement strand
GCTGTGATTTTTATTCATACTAACACTTTATTTATTAACCATGCCTTTAATTACCTCAAATATTTGGTCATGAAAGCCTCTTTTCAAGTATATGGTATAACCTTAAAAACTATAAGCATACTCTTGAATAAAATAGAAAATCATAGAAGATAATGTTGTGTCAGTCTCAGTATTAACATTTCCCAAATGAGCTGTAAGGATATGTGTGTGTGTGTGTGTGTGTGTGTGTGTGTGTGTGTGCGCGCGCGCGCGCGCGCGCTCTGGGGCTCTGTGCTACTATAACATCTAGGCACATTTACACTACTAATAAGCAATGTAAGAAAGCTCAAGGCACTCCGAAAAATAGACACCAACCTGTTACAGAGTTCTGCATTCAAGTCCTCATTCTGCAATTTCTGAACTGTATGACACTAGACACATTTCATCAGTAAAATATAATGCTGACAAGCCCATGTGTGGGGGGGGGACAAGACAAAAATTAAGTTAGACAGTGTGAACAGTATGCGCCTGACCGTGGCACACAGGAGATGCTCAATCTGAAGCCATTCTCATGACAACCTAAGTGCAGGCAAGGGAACCCACAGCTGGGCTCAGATTCTGAGAGAGGGTTAAGTAGTTCCCTGGGCACATGTTGACAGGGTGCTTGCTCTCATGACTGAAGTCTGAAATGGAAAGATCTGACCAGGTATTTGAGTCATCTAAGTAGTAGTTTAATCCATCACAATACTTGAAAGAGCCCAGGAAATGCACATGACATAGGCCAGGGAACAAGGAAGATGAGAACACTGTCAACCTGGAAATGGGGCCTGAAAAAGATGTCATTTATGTGAACAGTTTCTGGAGGGATTAAGAGAGGAACAGTATCAAATGCTGTGAAATTTCATAAAATAAAAGTGTCTCTCTCAGTGGGTCACCTAGAGCAGTAATACACACCTGTAATCCCAGCATTAAGACAGACGGAGGCAGGAGGATTCCACTGAGGCCAGCCTAAGGTACTTGTGAGAACTTGATCAACTTTAAAGAAAACTTTATTTACTTTAAAGAAAAAGCTATCTTCGTGCTCACCATCTCAAATAAAGTGCCTCACAACTGATAGTCCCCACTCTCCCAGCCCTGCAATAACCAAGACTTTGATGTAAATAGCATGTCTTCATAGTTTAAAGGCATGTCTATCATTTATCTCCACATTATGCCTTGAGAAAGGGAGGTGCAAGATACTCAAGGCTTCACTACTAATAATAAATTAGCCATAGTGGTTTCCAAGGGAAGTATAAACAATAACAGACACTAGTGTGTTTGGAATAACTTGAAACATTTTTATCCTAATATCTACCCAGTTTCATAAAAGCAAACATTCAGGCATCCAGGGACAAGGGCTCCTTTTCACAAATATAGTCAGGAATCATGTTCCCAACCCTTTGCCCTCACACTCATATGCAAAATTAAAACTAATAAAAAATGAAGAGAAAAACACACAAGAAAGTATTCAACTTAAAAACAAGCTAGGCAGTGGTGGCGCACTCCTTTAATCCTAACACTTGGGAGGCAGAGGCAGGCGAATTTTTGTGAGTTAGAGACCAGCCTGGTCTACAAGAGCTAGTTCTAGGACAGGCTCCAAAGCTACAGAGAAACCCTGTCTCGAAAAACCAAAAAACAAACAAACAAACAAACAACTAAAAACAAAAACTACCTTCATTTGGTCAGTGAAGGTTATGGTAGGGAGCAATGGTTAATGTAGTCTCATACTGGTCAAAGTGTTAAAAATAAGAGACAACTGCATTTCAGCCCTAAATGAGGCCTAAATATAAATATATGAAGCCCCACAGATCTCAGGGACATTGGAAGAGGGGCCAGAAAGATTGCAAGAATGAGAAGATGAGGAAAATCACTGGGAAATGTTGTCTTCTGGGCACGGCATGGCCACTGCTCTCATGAACTCACCTAAGCTGTGCTAACCCACGAGATCAAGCAGTCAATAATTCCAGCACGGATGGGGGAGGTGGGAGGCAGGGAGTGGTGGCAGGTCTCATGAGGTTCAGTCCCTGGCTGAGGAGCTATCAGCAACTGAGTGAGGTAGAGGCATTTTTCAGCCCCTGGTAGGCTACCCACACTCATGCAGATAGCACTGACTGGACTTGGTGGAAGAACAGAAGAAGAAAGAGGAAACAGAGAAGAGGAGGAAAAAGAGGAAGAGGAGGAGGAAGTAGGGAAGAGGAAGAAGAGGAAGATGGAAGGGACACATGTTGTGGGAATGACTGGAATGAGTTGGAAGAGGATTCGATTAAGTTATATTGTATATATGTGAAATTATAAAAGAATAAATAGATATGTCAACTTAGAAAAATCATACTTAAACAAAATTTATTATATAAGTTATTTCTAATGTTAAAAATATGCATATCAAAGATAAAATAGTTTACTCAAGAAACCAAAGGGCAAAGTTTGACATACAAAAACTACATTATGGAAAATATTTCAAACTTCATGAAGCAGGTTCTATATTTGAACATAAATCATATACGTGTTTCTTGTACTTTTTTAAATCCAAAATCCCACTATTTTTACTATGCATAATCAAGTAGGCAGATAAAATGAATGTCAGGCATTCCAGTTTAGCATACAGCATACTAGATAATCCTTGCTAATCTGCATGTAAAGCTTAATTAGGAAATTAAGAACTCAGCAACTTCTATAAATGGTCTAGATTTATTTACATTCAATTGGACGAAAAATGTGGTTGTAGGGATATATTTCCTCCGTGGAAAACAATCACAGCACAAATAACAAGCCATTCATAATCAGCTTTACAGATACTCCACCAGTGTGCAGAAGCAATGAGATGCATTCTGCAAGCTACCTGGAGCTCTTCTTTCTGGATGGGTTAGCCAGCAGAAAACACCTGAAATAAAGCCTTGACAGGCTGAGATGCTAAAATCGATATGGAAGAGAAATTGTTTTCAAATGGCAAGGACCTGTGTGAGAAGTGATGGGACATGAACAGCATGCAAGACACTTAAGGATGAAAACCCTGTATCTTTGAGATTAAAACTTACGTGTGATCTTAAGGGGTAATACCTGAAAATCTTGAGATACTCCTATTTTCTGATTTAAAATAACAGCTATTTGTTATTTTATATAACTTGTGTTTTCAAGATGTTTTTGGTTAGTCTTACTTTTCTGATTTTAAGTGGACCTTTTTTGGCATCAGAATCAAAGAAAGCATAGATATATGTCTTTAAAGACCAATAAAATCACAAGCCTCTCTTATTCTGAACCTGCCTGTCTCTTTCCCGCCCTGAGGAGCAGCAGTCCAAGGTGGTGAAGTATGGAATCTGAACACAAACTGAAGGTCGAGATACCACACTGCCCTCCCACTTTACTTACCCAAGGTATCTGCAGCCCCAAACAGAGTCAGTGCCTTGAAGCAAAAGCAACCTCTGAGTCCTTATTATTGAAGTGTGACCCATTATGTGGGAACACATGCAGAATAAAATTTCTTACATATAAGCTAGAAAAGGAGAAAGAAGAGGGGGCCTTGGATCCCACAATTTTCTTTGAGGTCACATCCCTAATGACCTAACCCCCTTCTAGTAAGCTTCATCTCTAGAATTTGACTACCTGCCAATCTCAACATGCTAGGGAAGAAGTCTTAACATGTAAACCACTGTGGGGCATTCAATCAAACTGCAGCATGTGACTGACTGTGCTCTAAAATTCCCAGTAAGTTCTACATTGGAGCCCTAACTTCTCTACTGTGTGTCCCAATAGTACAGTGAAAGTATCAACCGGCTCTGCCGTGCTTGGGTGTGACTCATCTGACTCATGTCACACATTTATTCAGCATATCCATGCTGCACATTCTACCCAGCCATTAGTTATCTGTTAACCTGACTTGTTTTGTTCAAGTCACCCTCATTTTACTTAATAGAAGCCCCAAATGGTAGGGTATCCATACTGGTCATATTATTTCAATACATTGCTATAATTGGTCAATTTTATTATTAGCTATAACTACTAAGGTCTTACTGTGCCAAACCTACAAGTTAAAGCTCAGTGTGTGTTATATATATATGGTTTGTTATGTGTGTATTGGTATTATTCAGCTTTAGGCATCACTAAGAATCTCTGAAAATGCCCCTTAAAAATATGTGAGAACTACTCTATTAAACAGGGAGCCACCAAGACCTAGCAACATAGGACAACAAGACATAACTCAGTATAAAGGATTAGTGAGTTAAACAGGGAGTTACAGAACGCCTGAGAGAGGAGGAGGTAGGGACAGCACCATAACCAACTGTGAACTGAGAAACCCACGCTGAAAAGAAAAGGAAAGATACTAGTAGCTGCAAGGACAGAGGTGTAGTAAGAAGTGCGGGCTGTGTTCCCAGCACCTGAGAGGAGTGTGGGCCCTTTTGTTCCATCCTGCCCGGCTCCTGGCTGCACGGCCGCAGGGCTAGCTTATACCCGAAATAACCACACGAAATTTGTATTAATTTAATTACTGCCTGGCCCATTAGTTTTAACCTCTTATACATATTAGTCTAACCCATATTTAGTAATCTGTGTATCACCACGAGTTACCGGCATGAGCCTAATCTACGTCCATCTCAGGTAGGAGCACCATGGCGTCTGGCAGTGCCTTCTCTCTCACCGACTTCCATTCTGTCTACTCCGCCCACCTAAGGGCTGACCTATTCTACAGGCCAAGGCAGCTTCTTTATTAACCAATGAAAGCAACACAAAATACAGAAGAACCCTCCTACACCACAGAGGGCTGTAGAGGATGGCAGACCAAAAAATGCCTTCCAAGGATGTCCACGATTGGTGCACATGCTACTTTATATGAAGGGAATCCGGAGTGTGATTAAAAAGGAGGAGCTCATCTTGAACTGTACAAGTAGATGCAATGTAATGGACAAGGGTCCATACAAGAAGGTTTTCTCATACTGTTGTGACTGGCTATGCTACCAGCCTTGAAGGAGGAAGAACACCACCATGAACCAAGGAACCCAGGTGTTCTCAAGAGGCTGGAAAGGGCAAAGGAGAGTGGATTCTTCCCCCAGAGCTTCTAGACTAGCAGACTATTTTAACTTCCGATCTCAGAACGTAAAGATAATAATGTCGTGTCGTTTTACGTTACTACCCTTACAGTGATGTGCTAGCACAGCTATGAGAAACCGGTAGCTGAGTTTGGGTTGGTTAGGCAAGAAAAACTTGAAAATGCATTCTAAGAAGGATGTAAGAGGAACTCAGGAGACTAAGGAGAAAAGTGACTTTGGTTTTCATATATTCTTATAGCCCGCAAGCCCCCTATGAGGCATATATAAAGTATACTGATCTAAGCAATTAAGAACTGTCTGAATGTAGACAACTAAATCAAGGAAATGGAATACAGAGCACAGAAAAATAAGAAGAAAGGCCATGCTAGGTCCTGATAAACACAGGTTGTTGACAGAGGAGGATAAATTCCTACACAATGTCTATTAGGGTTGGGGGGGAGGTGGTTTGCCCAGTGAAACTTGATGCCATTGTGATGCCAATTCTTCATTGTCAGCTGGACTGGATTTGGAATCACCTAAGAGACATACCACTGAGAGTGTCCAGGAGGGGGTCAAAGGAGATTTAACAGAGGAGGGAAGCTCCACCTTGAATATGAATGGAGCCATGTAGATTAAATAAAAAGGTGAACAAGAAAAGCAGCTGAACTTGGCATTCTCCAGTTACTGGTTACTGAGTCCTGGCTGCAGGACTGGTGGACTCCCACCCACAACTCTGACTGTCCACCTCCTGTAATGGATAGTACTTTCTTAAAATTGAGGGCCAGATAAATCCTTCTTGTCATGATTTGCTTCTGTCAGGTTTTGGCGGCAGGAATGAGAAAAGTAACCTCAGCAGCCATGCTTCTAGTACTTGCTCAGATTTTCTCTCTTAGAATGCTGTGAGACAGAAATAACCAACTACTTCAACATGGGAAAACTCAAGACTTCTAGGATTCCGATTCCAATCTATGAAAGTCAAGCACCCTACTGAGAAGCCAGGAAGACAACATGTTAACCACATGGTCAAGATGAACCTTTCCAGCAATAAAACCCACTAGTACCACAGGGACCCCTTGATATGATTACTGTGAAATGTGTACTGTAGAGCACTTGGCTCTGATGAAGGACATACTGTCTCTGCATCCTTCCTCCATGTGCACTGCATCACTCAAATTACAAGGAATTAAGAAGCAAATCGAGGGGTCCTCTGCAAACAGCCACAGCTTCCATCTTAGAGTCCCTAAGCAGTACTACTATTCAAAGAGACCTTAAAAATGGCAACCCTTAAGGACTGAGAAAGGCAAAAAAAAAAAAAAAACCAGAGCAAATATAATGTGGGATCCTAGATTAGATCTTACGTACACACACCAAACTAAAAATTATTACACATACGTTCATATTTTAGTTAACAGTACTATACTAATATTTTGTTTTCATCATTGTACTGTATCTCAAAATAAAAATTAAAACCAAAAGAATCTGGCAAGGTACTATATGGCTTCTATTGGGGCAAGTCATTTGTCTGTGGGTCTAGCACTATAGTCAATGAGATTGATTTACACGGCTTGAAATCCTAGGTTCATGTTCTGACTTGTATGAAAGTATGGTTTGAAAACTGGCTGGGTTCCTGGTCCTCATTACTAAGCCAGACTGGTGCCTTAATGCTGAGTCTCAGCCTCCTGCCTGGTACACAGCAAACAAATCTAATACACTCAATGGGATGTGGTTACCATTAGACAAATGAATAAATATGAGTTTCATGAAAGAACTTCCTTGTGAAGAGTAGAGTCTATTAGAAAAGCCAACATAATCTCCGAGCATATTCTGAATATTATCATATTATATTTGCAAACATATTTTCAGAAAATATTAAAGAATCTCAACATCAAGCAGCATATCTAAAAAAAATAAACAGGAAGCATAAGTATATTGAAACCAATTTTTCATGAATTAGTGTTAAGTCATAAAAGCAAAGCTCTGATTATACTCATGCTCTAATGCTCTCCTAAAAAGTGCATTCTTTAAAAGTAAGCTGAGGCATGTACGAATGGGCGTATGCTCTGACTTTCAACTCTGAGTAGAAGCTATGAAATCACGAGAGTAAGGTTAAATAGCCAATCACGTGAACACACCTTCGGTTCTTAGAGGGGATCCTATCACTTACACTTGAAACATTCAGCCCCAAAGTCAAGGAGGGGGAAAGAATGCCAAAAGTTCTGTTTAAAGCAAATTTCTTTCCCCAATAGAGACATAACTGTGTGACGTGTTGCTTTTCAGGAGCATACTTTAATGGACTGCTCATGTTTACAATAAATATGTATTTGTGGAGTTCGGGATTTTTTTAAAAAGCACTTTGCTAAACTTTGCCTGTGGTCTAATTCCAAACCAGAGCTATGAAAATTCAATAGTTATAATGTAAAACACACTGTGTAGTCTGGGCTTCTAGGTTTCAGAAGCATTAGCCTCACTGACTTCATCCTAACACAGTGCCTGGCACATGTCACTTTCTAGACAGTATTTACTGAATGAACAACCAAGGCCCATGCACGGAACAGCAGCACATGTACTAATGCAAAATGAATCGTGAAGCAAGAGACTTTTCAATTAGAAGGCTATACTAGAGTGTGCAGGAAAACAGCAGCGAGATTACAGCTAAGAAAACACCACTCTTCTCACACTCTAATTGGATCCAACACTTCTTAGGCACAGATCTTATCATCTTCATTTAATAAATAAGGAAGATGGGCCAAATATGGTTGAATCATATAATTAGTAGGGAGTAGAGCCAAATAGCCAAACAAAATAGTGTGCGGTTGAGTTTTCAGATGCGTACAAGAGATATGAGACAGAAAGAGCGACAACAGGGATGTGTTTATTAGGAAAACTGTACTTCAAACCTCTCTTTAAAAACTTTCCCATTACAAAAGATTTTCAAGAAAATCACAATAGATAGTTCTTTCTCTCCTTCTCTCTCTACAGACACGCTCATACACGCACCTTTCTAAGAAACCATTTAAAATATATGTATACGCCGTGGATCAAAACTTTGTCAAGCAAACAAGGGGCTACAGTCTAGGCTACCGGTCCAGGAATGGTCCACCCGGAAGGGTGGCATCCCCCAGACCGGGCCGACTCCTCCCACGCCTAGGGAAGAGGCGACGCCGGCCCGGCCCAGGGGCGCGGTCGTTCCCATCCCTCTGAACAGCGGGCCTGCGCCCCAGCCTACCTGACGGGCTCTCGCCACCGCTTGAACAAGTCGCAGCAGTTGGCCATCAGACTGAACATCCCAGGTCTCTCCTCCCGCCACCTCCCATCCGAGCCACGGGCGGGGAAGGGCCCCGAGCTCCCCGGCCCGGCTCAGGGGCCCCACGCCGCCAGGCTCCCCTAAGGTAGACTGGCCAGGAGGACAGACGAGGAGGGTGGTGACCCGGACCGACCCCAGGGTCCGGCCCTAACCGCGTCGGCCCGCCGCCCCGGGACAGCCTGAAAACAGGGTTAGCTACACCGGCGGGGCGGTAGCGGGACTCCAGAGAAAACCCCCGCGTCGACGTGCTGACGTTCCCGCATCTCGGAAGACCCGCCTTCAGAACCGCCCACACCGCGCTTCTCCAATCAGAGGCCGACGACCTCCGTTCGGGGCTTATGAGCGGCTGAAGGCTTTGTTGCTCCCCGCCCCCTTGTCAAAGGGCGGAAAAAGGAAGTGGGCGTGGTCTAGACAAATAAGGAGGAGTTCGCGGAAGCGGGATCTGGTAACTAGGCAACCGGAGCGTCCATGGATAAATCCAGGGTTCCTGGAGAGATCTCGCACAGGTCCTGACTATATACCCACTAGAAATGCATTGCCTGCCAACATCCCATTCATCTCCAGTAACTCATATGAGATCCAAAGATCGACTGCGTGCTTTTGTTTTGTTCTGTTTTGTTATGCAGTGGGGATGGTGATCCTCTGGGGCTCAGATCAACTCAGGCTGAAGAATTCAGGAGCAATACACTGGGGCAATTATAAATTAAAGACACACGGGAAAAACTCGTTTTCTGAGTTTCAACAGTTCAAATGGGAATGCTATTTTAATCTGATGTTTATCGCTGTTATGTAAAAAAAGTGAAGAGTAATTATATTTCTTGTAAGAAGGGGTTGCAATTGTAAGAGCAACATGTCCTTGTTGTAGAATGTGCAAACATAGAAGGAACAAAATGAAAAAGTTGTGCACTTTCCACTCAAAAATAAGGAGTGGTAATAATTTTTGGGAGGAATTTTTTTGCTATCTAGAACCACCATCATTTGATATTTGAATTTTGAGATTGTGAATATGCTGGCTCTTTTGCAATGCTTTTTAAAAAACGATATATTCAATGTATGTGTTTCTAATATATATATATATTGAGGAAAATTAATATACCGTTTTGAAAATGTATGCAATAACACGTAAAGCCATGTTTATTCAGCTTCTGAGTAAAAGATAGATGAAAGATAAATAGATGATAAAGACATTTCAAATCATAGATGAGAACACTGGGAATTCACAGTACAAAGGAAAATGGCAGTGTCCAGCTAAGTTAGACTGGGTTTTTAAAGCAGTTCTTTTCTCATTCATGAGCTTGCTGACTCTGAACCTCTGTAGCCCTTCTGTAAGATGGGACTGAAAAGCCACCAGTTCACAAGCTTCCTGAGATGGTAAGATACAGTTCAGTGCAATCTCTGAGAGATAATAGCAGGTTTTAGAGTTACTGTCACTTGTCTCATAAGCATTTGTGTTACGCCATAGCTACCCATCTGCTTATCCATGGAGTGGGGTGGAAGTTCAGGGAAGCGTAAGGAAACAATCTCCATTAACAATCACTAGGGTTAACAAGTTTTTGTTTGTTGGTTGGTTTTACTAATTTTCACAACCTACCCCCTGTATCTTGTGGTTCAACAACTTTACAAAGAACCGTTATTGAAGTTCATTCTTTCATCCATTCTAACCCATCAGACTATGCCAAACAAAATTTTAGGTGGAACTACATCTTCCAAATTCTTCTCCCTTCTTATCCCCTTCTGTCTTACTTCTTCCCTCCATCATCCTCCGCCCTTAGATGTTTCATTTAAACACAAATAAAGCACATGAGCCATGTATTCATTTTCTTTGCTGCCTAGCCTGGCATTGGGATTGATGACTCTAACAACATTCACCTCTACTGCTCTATCAATGACAGATTTTCAACTCTTGGAAGAAATGTTGTGATAGATCTCAACATAGTAAGATTTGTTGTACATCACCATTTCCTGTTCCTTGACCTTGTTTGTGGACCAACCAGGAAGTTCAAGAGGATGCTGGACTCTATATGCTTATAGCTTTTCTTGTTCCTATAACTGATGTGGCCCTTGAATCTTCTCCATACCCTGTGTGGAGACCTCGGGTTTCCCAATGGTTGAGTTTAATATTGACCTATCCATCTGAATAGTACTGTATGACATTTTTGATCCTCTTTTTGACAATCTTGGGCTTCACAAGAGGCCAGAGGCAAGCCCCCATGCTGAGAAAGAGATCCAGGCACTGTGGGGGAAGAAGCAGCTCTTTTGCTTCTCTCAACACACTTAATGCAGTTAATGGTTCTAAAACTCTTTCTGGTCTCTTCTTGTGCTTTCTCGGTTGTGTATTATCCTGTTTCTCTTCCCTGACTTTGTCTTCATATGTTTTTCTAAACACTTACCCTAACCTTCTGCTTTCCTTTTTATAAACATACTTGCTTTAAAAAAAACTTAAGTGTAAGTATCTTTTCTGTGCCTGAAGAAGCTTGTTATGTGTATGCTCCTTTGGAGTTTCGGGAAGCATATTTGGTACCGCCTGTTTTAAAACTGTACTTGGTACTAGTTCCAGTTCATACCCTCATAAATTCTGGTAGTAATTTCTACTGCCAGAAAGTAGTCAATCATCTATAGAATTTGATCCTCAGTTTTCCAACGCCTTAAGTGGTTTGATGGACAGGGGAGATATTAATCATTTCTTGTTCCCTTCTCTTTACAAGCACACGAGAAAGCTACTCTTACCTTATAGAGTCAAGCACACCAAGTATATCCCTGTGCTCAGTTGAATGTGAGTAGAATGTCAACATTTCATGAAGGTACTTAACAGCCAGAACAATGATCCCTGCTCTCCCTTTTTATGTGAATAGTTTTAAAAGTCTATGTGAGCATGTCATGCCTACATATGGTGAGCCTCTGCCTGGAAAGGCATGCAGATTTCAATTTCCTGTGATGAAGAAATAAATCAACACAGTTTTGTGGCTCTCTTACCACAATGAAAGAACAAAACAGTCTTGCTGCTATCATTCTAAATAATACCCTTAGACTGGGTGTAGTGTTACTTTCCCTTAAAGCAGCAAGCAGAGGCAAACCGATCTCTATGAATCTGAGGTCAGTTCAGTCTACATACAGAGTTCCAGATCATCCAGGAGTGCATAGTGAGATTCTATCAATTAAAAAGAAAAGGAAAGACGGAAGAAAAAATGTCTGGTGGTGAGTCTACAGCCTAGTGTTAAAGCAGTGCCCTAGTATGTGTGAGTCAGAGTTCAATGTTTAGTATTGCTAGCAAGTAAGCAATCAAAACTACAAATCAAAAAGCAAGAATCACTTCATGTTCACCCTTCATACAGCCATATATTAATCCCCAGGCTCAAACTGTTCAGTTGAATATCTATGGACTTCTCCATGTTCCACACACTGAAAACAAACATCAAAAACATCCTGCCCTGATAAATTTTATTGTTCAGAAAGATTAGTACATAGAAAGCATAATAAATGAACATATTAGTTGTTTTATTAGTAAAATAATGTGAAATATAGAAACTGTAATTTAATATGGAAACAAGATTAGATAAGGAGTTTAAGTTTGGGCAAGTCTTGTTTGTATATAAGGAAGCATATCTATGCTGACGGAGCCCGCTTGTTCGTCCTGGCTGCCCAGAACCAAAATAACCACACGGAAACTGTATTAATTAAATCACTGCTTGGTCCATTAGCTCTAGCTTCTTATTGGCTAACTCTTACATATTAATTTAACCCATTCTATTACTCTGTGTATGGCCATGTGGCTACTATGGCTTACTGGCTAAAGTTCCGGCATCTGTCTTTAGCAGGGCTACATGGCTTTTCTCTCAGCATACAGCCTAGCTTTCCCCGCCTAGTTCTATTCTTCCCTGCCATAGGCTCAAAGCAGTTCTTTATTCGTTAACTAATAAAAGCAACACATAGACAGAAGGACCTCCCACAACATACCTAAATCATATTCAGCTGTATAATATTAACCAAAGTGTTGATACTTAGAGCTGAAACCAGATATCAATATTGAATTAAAACTCGAGTGAGCTTATTAGTTTAAAACTCACATATTTTAGCCAGAGATGTACTTCCCAATTTCCTTATTCAGCATTTCAGATAGTATTCAAGTTTAACATTACAGCAGAGGCAGTTGTTCCTCGCTTGCACTGATACTGCAAAATAGTTCTGAAGCTAAAATGTTGATCCCTTTCAGAAAATGGAGGGTTTTTTTTTCTATTTTTCTACTTCCTTGAAATGCCTTTTTTTAAATTTAATGTTCCCTTCTCAGGCTCTCTCTCTGTTTAAATTGGAAACGATACTTTATGGAATGCTGTTGATTTTTTATTTATGAGCTTCTCCCTCTGAGGAAAATTTTGTAATCTCAAAGTTGACAATGTCCCAAAAAATTGTCCTTCAATAACGAAGAGACTTTCAAATGGAGTTTTTCCATGAAGACCCGTGGCATATGTGTGTTTACATTCTAAAGATTAAATATAGTACTTAAAGCTTCCTTTAATATCACCCAAACAGTTATGAGGGATTATATTTATATTTGTTCTTGAACCACCTGGGGATGAGAATAAAGTGGTAAATGCATAGACCTGGTGGAGTCGAGGGTTCACAAAGGAGAAAAGTTTTTCTTTTAAAGGGAAAGGTCACAGGCATACTTTATAATTCTTATTCTAGTAAACTGAAGGGATTAGAATATGATATAGCAACATGTACTACACACACACACACACACACACACACAAACACACACATTTCAGTTAAACACTTTTATTTGAAAATATGGACAGCTGAGTCCCACCATCTTCACAGCCATGGCAGTGTTGGCCTGCATTTCCAGTGGACCTTGTGAAAAGACAAAGGGATCATAACAGAAGCCAGAGCGTTTCTATAACATAGCCTGTGACTTGTGATGGCACAAAGCACCATGGTAATGTTAGGACTGGAAGAAAGAGGCTAAAGGGGCTGCTTACCTCTTGGTTACTGGTTACTTGGTTACTTTTCTCTAATGAAAAAGGAGGGGGAACACATCCCCGTATGACCTCCTGTTAGTCCTCAGTCCTAATGTTTCTTTCACCAACACCAGCACAGGCTGGTGACAAAGCCTTCATCACAGGAGCTTTTGAGATACAACCAAGATAAGTAAGATTGGAGCTTTAGAGGCTGGAGAGATGGCTCAGTGGCTGAGCAGTTACTGCTCTTCCAAAGGACTGGGTTTGGTTCCCAGTACTCCTGTGGTATCTCAAAAGTCATCTGTAACTCCAGATGTTTTCTGTTGGCTTCTGCAGACACATGGAGCACATCCATACGCAAAGCTCATACACATAATAATTATTTTTAAAGGTGTTTTTGTTTTCTTTTTTGTTGTTGTTGTTTTGGTTTTTCCAAGACATGGTCTCTCTGTGTAACTTTGAGTCTGTCCTAGAGCTGCTTTTTAGACCAGGGATCCATCTGCCTTTGTCTCCTGAGTGCTGGGATTAAAGGCATGGGCCACTACTGCCCTGCCTTTATAAAAGATCCAAGCTACAACAGACATTTTTAACTATAAAGGAATTTTTGATTAGTAAAATTCCTATCAGACCAGGAAGAGCAAGTCCCAGAGATGAGTTTTGTTGTCCCCAAGACAATAAGGCAAACCCCTTTTGACCATACTTTTTGACTCCTTGTCTTTCCTTGAGCTCTTTTTTTCCCCACACTTGATCCCCTTTGCTGAAAGCCTCCAATGCCCTTTCCACAGCTTAAATTGCTATGTGTCTCAATCGTTGGGCCACATTCTTGAATCTCACAATTTTGTAAAATTCCCCTGCATATATATGGGATTAAATCTTATTTTCTCCTGTTAGTCTATCATACATTAATTTAATTCTTAAACAAGGCACAGAACAAAGATTGGTATAGTGTAAGAGTTCCCAAAAGAAAGAAAAAGGGGGAAAAAAAGAAAAAAGAAAAAGGATCTGGAAATAATCCTTAAAATATAATTCTGCTTAGTAAGTTTCATTCACACACCTAGAAAAAAAAATCACTTGATGTTTCATTTGGGCAGAAAATGAACAATAAATAATATATATGCATTGAGCACTACTACTTGACATGCTCGAAGTGCTTCGTATAGCATCTATTGAAAGCCTCAGCTCCACACTATGGAAGCCTGTTATCTCTGTAGTACAGATGATATGACTAGGGCTAAAAAGGATAGGATCTTTTCTTAACGTTATGCAATAGCTGTAAGACCAAGTGCTCTGCCTCGAACCCAAGTTCTGAGTTTTCAGTAGCAACCTAATGCCTGATTCACAGGCATATGCAGGACCAAAACTGATGGTAATACATTAATGCCAGAAAAAAAAAAAGCTGTTTGTAGGAATTACACCATAGGTAATCAAAACATTCCATTTTCCTTTCTTAACTTTACTATTGTTCGGGTCAGTCTTCTTCCTAAAGTCCAAATTGGCTTCGGAGAAGGTTCAGGTTGACCTGACATCCTCCTGACTGACACAATCTCTGGACATGGAAAGAAGGGAAGAGGGAGAGAAGGGGAAAGAGAGAAAGGGGGAGGGAAAGAGTGAGTGGAAAAGGGAAAGGAAGAGGGAAAAGGAG
>JAQHUG010000213.1:2264839-2284206 GCA_028555095.1 Dicrostonyx torquatus | reverse complement strand
TATTTTGGGAAGAAGACTGGGTGAGAGAGAGAGAGTCCGCCATGAAGCCACCAGGGTCAGACATGCTGTGTTTTCCTGGTAAGCCCACTACCTCGTGGTGACTTACAGACTATTTAAGAATGCGTTGAACTAAGATGCAAGAGCTAGTCAAACAAAGGCTAGAGATAATGGACCAGGCAGTATTTAAATGAATCCAGTTTGTGTGTAATTTGTGTATTCCGGGTATAGCCATGCTGACATGTGGCTGGGAGCCGGGTGGGACACAGCCCACTGCTCCTACTTAATACAACAAGCCACATTTCGAAAACATTCTCCACACTGCCAAATAGAACTCTCATGAGATATTTATGGAAATAAAAATATTTGTAGCTTAAATCTAATTACTGTCAATGTTTTTTTTTTCACATCCAGTCATCATTAAGGACTCAAGATTGTTGTGTGCTACAGTGGTTTTGTTTTTCATAAGTTTTAAGGAAAACATGCTATTTTAACTATTCAGGTCATGCTAAGTGCAATGTCAAAGGGTCAAGTGGCTCTTCTGTTTTCATAGGAAAAGGCATTTCCATCCTGCATGCAACACTGACTCACAAACACAGATATGAACCCTGCCGAGATTCTCCTCTCACATGCATCCTTGCAAGAGCAGTTTTTCGTTCTTAGAATGCCCAATAAAAAGGACTCAGGGAAAGCAACAGAAGGAAAACCTAAAAGAGAAGCAATAAACAGCCAATTTTGATAAAGAAGAGGCATCAAACTGGAAGAGCTTTATATAAGCCCTTCTAGAAGTTGGGTGCTCCTCCACCTGTTGCATACTCCTGATTGTTGAGTAGGTTTTGAATGGAAAGTCTTGGAGGTTATTGGGAAAACACTTTTACCATGTGCTTTTTAAATATTACTATCTAACTCTTCATTATTAATGAAGTACTTTCAAATTCATTTATTCTTCCACAGTTTCAAACATGTAACTAATACATTTTGGTAACACTCAATCCCTATCCTATCTTAACAACCCTTCACCTCCACAAACATCCTCTCTCAGAACTGTTGCAAAAATTCCTTATTCTTGGCAGACATAAACTGTGCATCCTTCCACCTTCTAAAATTCTAAAACTGAGGCACGATTCCATCAAAATTCATTGGGGGAACCAATGAGTCTATCAGCTTCACTGAGACAGCACAGTGCCTACAATACTGTGGATATCCTCCAGCCTCACCCCAGGAAGTTTTTAACAGTTTTCCTATAGCCTTATTGATGGAGCCTAGCCCCTTCTCCCAGTTTTCCTGACCTATATACTCTATCTCTTCCCCAAGATCAAGTGCAATTTGGCCAGAATTACATACGAGAAGTGGTATGGAAATACCGCCAGCTCCTCTACAGTCAACAGGCCCAGCTGTGATGTTCTTTGCAAGTGGGCACCGCTCAAGATGTCTGTTCTTTCTTTTGGATTGTCACATAGAACAAGATCCTACACTGGCAACTCCTTTTGCTGTAAATTCATGAATGACTTGCTCCTAAGACATCATTTTGCAGCCTTTCTTTGTAAGGTTACATGTTTACAATCTTTTTGCCCCATCTTCTGTGTTAATCCCTGAGCCCAAGATTGATATTAGTCTTCTTTTTAAAAAAATTAATGATTGTGTGTATATGTGAGTGTGTTTGTGTGTGTGTGTATGAGAGAGAGAGAGGGAGAGAGAGAGAGAGAGAGAGAGAGAGAGAGAGAGAGAGAAGAGGAGAGAAGGAGAGAGCATGTCACAGCACACATGTAGAGGCCAGAATACAGCATTGTCGAGTTCCTTCTTCTCCCTTTATGTTGATTCTTGTTGTCAAAGATAGATCAAATCAAATCAGACCTACATATAAAATTCTCTTATCCACTGAACCATCTTGCTACTTGGCCCAAAAACTTAGTATTCTTGATAGAAAATTGCTGGGAAGTGAATAATATTTCTTTTAAAATATATTTAACCAGGAAGTAGAAATAGACAAGATTTCCTGAGTAAATTGGGAGCATAGGAACCTTGGGAGAGGATTGAAGGGGAGGGGAGAAGCGGGGAGTGGAGGAGCAGGGAAGAGAACGGAGAAAAGTGTAGAGCTCAATAGAAAATATATAAAAATAATGTTAAAAATATATATCTAACTTTGATTTATTGTTGTTATTGAGCCAACATTTTTATTGTTATGTAAAAATCTTACTTTTTTTCTCTGACAAAATTATATATTTGCTCTGAAGTTCAGGAATTCCACATTTTTTGCCATATTTATTACAAACAGCATGCTTAAACACTTGCAAGTAGTGAAACAGCTGCTCATGTAGGGCTCAAATTATTGACAGTGCTGCTATTTATCAGTCAGTAATCTTCTTGGCAGGTAGCACATTCATCGTTATCATTTAGGCACACAAAGTCTTTTTTGAATCTTTGTCTCTTAATGAGTGGTGATGAAAAGGAAACAGACATGAGTTATAAGTACAACCCAAACTATTTACTTAGGGGTTGCACTTACATTTCTGTTTTGGGAAGTAAGAGACCTAAAGCAGCATTACTTATTGCACTTATTTTTATTACTTTCATTTTGTGAGATTATCATGTAATAACATCATTTATTCTCTTTCCTCCGTCTAGACCCTCCTATAAACTTCTTTCGTTCCATTTCATGGCCCTCTTTTAATTAAATATTGTTGCACATATATACCTATATATTCCTAAGTATAACAAGTTCAGTATGTATAATGTTACTTCTATGTATGTTTTTAAGGTGGATCATTTGGTATTGGATAACCAACTGATGTGCTCTTTGAGGTGGCAGAGTATTTTTTTTATCATGTTTAGCATTTATTAGTTGAGTGTTGTTATTTGTATAGGGCTGAGGTATTTTGTTCTTTCTGCTGTCCACTTTGGCATGTCTATGGTTGTCCTTGGTCTGCTCACATTTAGGTAGTTGTGTTAATGAGATTTTATGGATGTAGCCTCTTACACTGCTAGGAGACACAATATCACAGGAAACTCCCTGATCCTCTGGCTCTTACAATCTTTCCATACCTAATCACAATGCTGCCTGAGCCTTAGGTGCTGCTGTTGTTTTGAGGGTGTATCCTTTGACACTAGGCTCCACATGTCTGTATCTTGATTGTAGTTTTCTGTAATGGGGGGTGAGGGGAAGATTATCTTGTAGGTGTAAGGACAAATATTTAGAATGAAGTTATGGATTGTTCTGGTTTAGCAAAGTGGTGGTTATAGGCTCTCTTCCAAGACATGCTAGCTCTGAGTAGTTTCTTAGGTTTCCAGTAACAGTCTTTGTTTCTTTCTTGTTGAACAAGCCTTAAGTCCAATTAAAGAGCTGCTGGCTACCACTAAGGTATACGTGTCACATTATTCCACTCTTGGGGTTATCCTGTCATGGTAGTTGTTGTAACACATAGGTTTCATGGTTGGGTAGGACTGTTGCTTGCATCCCTTCTTAGGAAGCTTGAGTAATGCTTTCTGTTTCTTAAAAGCTAGTTCTTAGAGAGGAGGACTTCAGTTCAGGAGCCTTTGGTTCCTTTGTCTAAATTACAAAGTATATTCAGCAATAGGAACTTACCTTCTACTTCTGAGGACCAACCAAAGGCCATACCAGTAGCCTATAATATTATTAAAGTTTCTTGGACAACCCTGACCAACAGTTCAAAGGAGGGCTTCTAATACCTGGTGTTGTTGTTTTTTTTTTTTTGTTTTGCTTTGTTCTTTTGCTCTTGGAAGGAACATCAGCAGCCCAGATGAGTAAATTTCATTTAAACTGCACGTGCGCACCCGCGTGCACACATGCATGCACGTGCATGTATGTGTATAAATATATAAATGCAATATTATGTTATAAGTAATAGTTTTATATGGTTTTTAGGTAGATAGTTATGATTATGCCTTTTTCAGATATCCATACTGTTATTATTTCTCGCTCTGTATTTGCCTCCCTCCCCCATCCCTGACAAGAGGTGCCCCTCTTTTTCCCCTTCCTCAGTCAGATCACGTGTATCCTGCTATTCCCTTAACTTATCTCATTTCTGAGTTTCAGTTGTTTAGGGAGGCTGCTTATCAACCAGCCCTTTTCCTTTTACCCCCTTCTTTTATCAAGTTCTTGTGTATCTATTGTTTATTATTGATAATGAGACACTGACATGAAATAAACTTATCTATTTAGAGACTTGCTCCTCTTTGTAGTAAAAAAATTGCATGAAATCTAAAAAAAATATAGACTTTTTTTCTGCTTTTAAATTTTTTAAATACTATATATAGTCCATTTAACATACTAATGGTATATATAAGTTTATATTTTTCATTATTTTCTTCACATACAATTTCTACTGGCAGTTTAAGAATATTTTCAAATTGTTTCCTATATGTTTGGCCACATAATATTTGCATATTTGCAATTTAGATTGCTGTGTTTGTCTATATATAAGTGTTTATGCTGAGAGAATAGTATTTTAAAATTTGCATTTTAGTTCTTATGTTGGAGGAGGTATTTACCTGAGTAGTTTCTTTTAAAAATTCCACGATATTATTCAGTTAGATATTACAGCTCATTATTTTTAAAGCTATCCCTCCTCATATGTCTGTAGTGTTTCTAATTTTTGCTCCCATAACAATGTTTTATTATTTTCTTTATATTGTTTGTATTCAGTTATTTTGCATACAACCTTGCAAATGTATTCTCTTCTTACTGGCTTTTTTTGTTTGCAAAAATGACTTAAGACTCCAATTGCAATTTTCTATTCTATACACTGAGAATAGTTTCCTCCAAACTTAGTATTGCAGTTGGTTATATAACTTTTATTGTTGTTCACCTGTTTAAAACCTTCCTGGAACCAAAGTTATTTTCCTTTTCTCTTTGTCTTCTTTAGCATATGCTTAGCAAACTTCCTCTCTTTCCCTATATTTTTACTGTGCCAGGTGTATGAAGGGTCATTTGATTTAGTCTGTCAACTCTCATGTGGCTGATAGGACTTCATGTCTATGTTTCTCTACCTTCAAAGAGATTCCAAAGGTTTTCCATTAAAATCAAAAAAATTTGTTACTCCTGCCCTAAAGGTGGAGTCACTGGTTTTTGACACCTCATTTTAGCATGGTGTAGTTTTGATTAAGTGGAAAAAAAAAAACCACTGAATGTCATTTAAGTGTGTTTGGCCTCAAGCATGAACTGGATAATTTGTATAACTCATATAAAACAGCTATAAGTAGCTGCGTTGACAGGCATGAACCGGGATTGCTGATGGAGTTGTTAACCAAAGGCTTTATACAGCTACGTATTTTCTGAGTTCCAATCTATCAATTTTAAATATCATGCAGATAATTATTTCAGCGTTTATTATTAAAGATGATATAACTTGGAGGAAAAATGAAGACATTTTTATTCATATAAGCTTATGTTTTCTACAGTTTTGTCAAAAGAACATGCCTCACAAGTCCTGGTGAGGAAGCGCCGCGCAAATACCTTGCTTGAGGAAACTAAAAAGGGCAACCTTGAAAGAGAATGCATTGAAGAACTCTGCAATAAAGAGGAGGCCAGGGAAGTCTTCGAAAATAATCCTGAAACGGTAAGCATCCATTGACAGTGTCGAGTCCACACGCAGATGCACATTTACAGCTGGAACATTGCCAGCCTGAGCTTCCTTGGTTCCATTTGAGAGCTCATGATTTCGTAGATCATTTTTCACGCGTTTCCACGGTCACTTCAGGCAGGCTGCCAATGACAGGTGCTCCAGCCGAACTCGATTTCCCTTAAGCCTCATTACCAACAACTTGTATTGACTTTATGCTTTGCATGTATTTTGTTTCCTAACCAAAGTTTGGTAGCTTTCAGGGGTCAGGAGAGGATGTGTGTGAAGTGTGAGTGAGCATGTGCTTGTATCACTGTGTTTTTCATTTATTTTGTTTCAGTTGATTGTTGGATTGTATTTGAGAGACTCTCTGATTCTGTAGCCCCAGCTGCCATGGAACTCACCATCATCCTGCCTCTGCTTCAGTCTCTCAAGTACTATGATTATAGACTGTGCTCCACCACGCACAACCTAGCTCTAGAAATGTGGCCACCTAACAGAGGTTAGTTATTACGGTGTCATATATGCTGATTGTACGGAGTTCCATAACCTTCGTAGAGTTTCCCGAGGCCACTGATAATCAGCAGTAATCTTCGGTGTATAAAAATTTCCAAGTTACCCACTCTCCCAAATATTGCCCAATCTGAGCATTAGGAGAGGATGGCCTCTGGCCAGCAGGAGTAGCATGAATGTGTCCATGAAGTGGTGGAAGCATGACCTTGAGAGTCTAAACGTCACACTTTTCCGGGTTTCCACAGGTATTTTACCCGAGCTGAATTATACAGTCTGGAGTGGGAGATGACATATACAAGCCTCCTCCTGTGCCTCTGCCACAGCTCCCAGACTCGTGACAGTAGCTGAGGGATAATGAGCAAGGTCGCTTTGTTCATAGAGAGAAAATTTGTCCCAAATTGTAGCTACTTGTGTTCTATGTGGCTGTTCTTGTAGTTCTTTTTATCCCTACATGTTTTGATAAGTTCAAAGAAGAAAATTTTCCCAAATACAAACCAATTATTTCAATTCATCTAGAACTGGGACAAAAATGTGATAAAATACCTTGATCAAAAAAAGCAACCTGGTTTGGCCTGTGGTGGCATGTGCCTTTAATCCCAGTGCTCGGGAGGCAGAGGCAGGTAGATCTCTGTGAGTTAGGGTGAGTTCTAGGACAGGGTCCAAAGCTACACAGAAAATCCCTGTTTCGGGGAAAAAAAGAAAAAAAAAAGAAAGAAACAACTTGGGGAGAAAAAAGGTTTTTTTTTTTTTTTTGGCTTACAGTCCTAAATTACAGTCCACTGGGGGAAGTTAAAGTAGGAGCTCAAACCAGATGGGAACCTGGAAGAAGGAGCTGATGCAGAAGCATGGAGGGGTGCTGCTTATTAGCCTGTTGCTCGTGGCTTACTCAGCTTGGTTTCTAACAGAACCCACCACCCTATGAGTACCATCACTTACAATGGTCTGGACCGTCCCCCATCAAGCACTAAGAACATTCCCTACAGATCTGCCTACAACCATATTTTATGGAAACATTTCCTCACCTGAGCTTTACTCCTCTCAGATCACTCTAGCTTGTATCAAGTTGAAATAAAATTAACCAACAAAGACAATAATAATACAAACTTTTCTATCCTACAAATATACTTATTGTATAGAATTTTACATATATATTCCATGTTTTACATTTCCATACTAAAAAG
Organism: Dicrostonyx torquatus; assembly: GCA_028555095.1. NCBI lineage: Eukaryota > Metazoa > Chordata > Mammalia > Rodentia > Cricetidae > Dicrostonyx > Dicrostonyx torquatus. The sequence goes on along the minus strand of JAQHUG010000213.1, from coordinate 2,276,936 downwards.
GAATATGCATGCACTCTTACAAACTTCCATAATACAGAAGAATATGGTATGTATTAGATAGATGAATAGATTCTTTCCTTTTAGGGAAATATTAAAAAGGAGAAAGAACAATATAATAAATCCCAACATACCACCTTCCTTTAATAAAGATCAAGCCTTCTCTTTTATTTTGCCTGCTCATCACATCACATTGCTTTGAGCAATTCTATCACCCATAGAAACTTTAGTGTATATTTCTGCCTCGTGGATATGTTTTCAGAGCTCAGCCTTTAAAGAGCAATAGGGAAGAAAGACAGAACACAGCAGGGAAGAAAGTGGAGGAGGAAAATACAATCATTTGTCTTTCCTTTGACTGACATTGTTTTTGTTGATAGACTCCACCGACATTCTGTCCATATCCCTCATATTCCTAGTCCATTCTTCCCAGTTTTTCCCTGTTGTTTACCTCTAATATTCTGGTCATCAGCATATCACCAATCTTTGAACCCCATCTGTTGCTCCTTATTGTCTAGCATCCCTTTAATCCCAGCACTCAGAGGTAAAGGAAGGTGGATCTCCGTGAGCTTCAGGTGGAGCTGATCTACATAGTGAGTTTCAAGGTAGCCAAGGTGATGTAGAGAGACCCTGTAAATAAGGTATATTAAATGGATGTTTAATCACGATGAGAAAATTAAACGATTATAAAATAAGGTGTATACTGTTATATTTATCACCTTAAGTACAACCAGTTCAAATTAGAAGCTTCAAAAATGTTATCTAATTGTTCAGTAGTATATACATATATGCATATATATATGTATGTATTGGCTATTGATTCTTGAAGTATTTTCATACAAGAACTTAGAAAGTTGAAAACACACAGCATGTAGGCCATTCCTATATTAACATAAAAAGAAACTAGAAGTAGATCTTTATCTCTGTAGTGAAATTTGAATTTGCTAATATATCTATTTTTTTCTTTTCTTTCTAGGATTATTTTTATCCAAAATATTTGGGTAAGTTCTAAGTATCTGAAACATAAAATCTTGGAAATTGAAGATATGCTCAAACCTCACTCAAATGATAGATATGTTCAAACCTCAAATAGATATGTTCAAACCTAATCTTCTGTTCAAATACCTATCCAATACTGTTTTATCAATACTGAGAAGATGTAAGACCTATGATGCTTTTGCATTTAAAGTCATATGCACTAATTTGGAATGACTCTTTATTATGTTATACTTTAAATTTTAGTTTTCCATGTCTTTCTTCTAAAGTATCTTTAGGTTGAGGCTAGTTGTATTCAGACACTCAGACATTATGCACGATATTTGTTCATGGGTTATCACTCAAGAAATAAAGAATATCTAAGCTCATCAAATAGTATGATGTACACAATTGTCATCTAGTCATTTGTAGAAGTCATTCACAACTCCTCACTGTGACATCATATCATCACTTCCAGCAGTATTCCATTCATGCCATTTTAGATTCTGGCTTGCCAATAATATAGTCTATGTATACTCATAGAGGTCAGGTGTTGTTTTGGTTGGAAAGAAGTTGGCCCCAACAGGAGTGACACTATTTGGAGGGTGACTTTGTTGGAGTAGGTGAGTGTAATCTTGTTGGAAAAAGTGTGTCGCTGAGGTGGCTGGCTTTGAGGTCTCATGTATGCTCAAGCCAGGCCTAGTAAGACAGACCACTTCCTGTTGCATGTGAGTCAAGGTGTAGAACTCTCAGCTACCTCTCCATCACCGTGTCTGCCTGCATGCAACCATGTCTCACCATGATGATAACGGAGTGAACCTCTGAAACTATAAGCAGGCCACCACAATTAAATGTTGTCCTTTATAAGAATTGCAGTCGTCATGATGTTTCTTCACAGCAATAGAAACCATGACTAAGACAAATAACTTCAATTAAATACTACTTCAAAGTAACAAAGCTTGTTTTCTTAAAGGAAATGTATACGTGTTTTATGTTAATATTATTTCCAAACTGTCACAGTGGGGTCTAATTTGTTCATTTGTCTCTCATGTGATCATATATGTTTGCAACAGAGGCTCATTTTCCTTCTTTTCTTGCAGAATACCCCTTACTTATGCTTATTTCACTTTGTTCTTAACTCTAGCCAACTAGAAATAAAAAAGCAAAGCTTGGAAAAATATAGAAATGAACTCTTGATATAATTTTGCTACTATAGTCTTATAAATGGTTAAGTCATTAAACTCATTTCTCCTGAATTTTAGTGTAGTTAGAGAATTTATGTACAGGCTCCAGAAGGTATAGAGAAACCCTGTCTCAAAAAAAAAAAAAAGAAGAAAAGAGAGAATATATACTTTTGACCTTTGAGAATCTTGTATTGAAATGATGCTATGGATGTATTCTTATCCTTATCAATTAATAGGTTGAAAGTCAAAGACCACTGGGTACAAGATCACGTTTTAGAAACAGGTGCCTGATTTCTCTTCCACAGTTCTTAGTGTACATGATGGTCAGGATCCCACCTTAAAAGCACCAACTGAGTTTGGGTAACTTGACTATACTGTACTACACTGTAGTATATCCTGTTACCAGCTGTAAGACAGCAATAAGTTCTATGGTATTTCCCCTAGAACACAGGAAGATCTTAGTTCCCCAACCTCTATGAGTCCTTTGTCACCCCTATAGATAGATTTTTCAGCATGTTTCCAAAGCACTTATTAAAATGTATTTCTTTTTCTTTCTCTTCATTTTTTTCTCCACTGATGTGCAATTTCTGTTCGCCCTTTCTCTTCCTTCCTTTCATGGTTTGAGCAGGCTGGACCCCTCTTAACTTCCATGATGAGATGAGATGGGATTCATTCAGGGTGGTAAGGCCAAGTCCTTTCTTTCCTTCTCTAGCTCTTAACACCAGTGTTGAACATTTTCTTTCAAGTGTGCACCATGAGCAGTAACTAGGAGGTGGTGTTATTTGATGGGAATTGCAATAAGGTTTTATAAAAACCCTTTGATTTTACATTTTCCCCAAAGTAGAAAATGGGTAAGAGTATTTATCCGTGAAAGGATCTATTTTTGTATGCATAATGAGTCACCACTTTCTGAAATAAAAAGCCAAGGATTTACATTACTGAAGTTATTGAGAATGGATAGGTCGTCAGGACTATTCCAGCCTCTCTTATTTAGATGAGAATGTAAATATTTTATAATAAAAAGAGAAACTACTTAGCTACTAAAAATTTAAGGTTATAGTACTTTTATTTCTTAGTAATAAAGTAGTGTTTTCGCAGGAATAACAGTCTAAAAGATACATTCTTTGAACACAGTCTACTTGAATAAAAATAAATAATGTTTTAATATAGAACTATGTCTTTGGGAGAGGTTTCTCAAATCACAGATTTACTCCTATTGTCTCTTCTAATTTTTTTCTTTTCTGGCCACCCAACTTTCTCTTCTATTGCCCTGAGTTCCTTGGCAGCATGATAGAAGACTAAAATACAAAACAAAACCTGGAATCTGAGATGTAGGCTCCAGTTTCAGAGTAACCATTAGCTGGCAACATAACTCGTTGGATTCTATGTTTCTGTTTTTGCTTTTTGTTGTTGGTTTTGCATGTGTTTTTTAAAAATAAACTAATTGAAGACTATTTATATGCGGAATATCATCATATTTTCTATCTTCAGAGCTCTTGGATTGCTAAAGAGATTGAGAATAGATTTATTGTCCATCTTTCTTCTAATGTAAGGTGTTATTATTTAAACCATCAGGTGGAACAAAAATGCTTTTGACTGAAATTTTATATTTGGTCTTGTATGTAGAAGCAGTGAGGCCCATTGTTGAAGGAGAAAATGAAAATCCCTTACCAAAGTTCCATGTTTGGTCTTTGGATGTGCCTAAAGTAGTCTTAGTTAGAAAAGGTACACTGTATAATTCTTTTCACAATAAATATCGTAAGTAGTTTAATCATCCACAGCTTATACTGGACTCTTTCTATAAGAAGAGATGGTTATTCAGCAATTAGATCACAGATGCTTTTTGGACAATGTCTAGACTTAAAATTCCAGGGCCATATAAAGCACTTAATACAGTTACCTGTGCCATCTGCTGCCCTTACAACATCTGGGTTCACTGACATTTATTGCATAGATAAAAATAATTGATATAATTAGATTGCTTCAAGAAATAAAAGCAGATAATGTTTTCAAAGAATTTATTAACATGTAGTTTTATTATACAAATGTGTTTATATGTAAACTTATAAAATCAAGCATATGAACTATTTTTGGGTAGTACTCTGCCACTGAGTTATGCTCCCAGAATATCATTATAACTTCTCTTCTTCCTGAGGAAGTAGGATAAATAAGTTTACCATTTATATAGACACTGGTAAATAGCACCTGAAAATTGGATGACTTTGTTCACGGAGAAAAAGCTTTCTGGAGAATGGTAAGCTTTAACCCAAAATATAATATTAGAAATCAATATTTTAGGATTAGAGATGTATCTTCCACACATAAACCTTAAGTTTAATTTCTAAACATACACAAACAGAGACACATACACACACAGATACATATACACACACAAAATAGATAGATAGATGATAGATAGATAGATAGAAAGATGGGTAGATAGATAGATATAGATTAAAAACCACACTTTAGTGTGCAGGTCTTTTCAAACTGATGAATTAATCCAAACTTCTTCCTTCTTTTTCACATCATCTCTAGAGAAACATTAGGACTCTGGACACTAATGATAATAACATTTTAAAACAATTAAGAAGTAGACTGAAGTCTGGTGTCATCTGGTGAGAGATAAGATTGGTAGTTACTAAGAAATAAAATGAGAAGACAAGTATCTCATAAGGCTTGAAATACTCCAATGTGTTCAAAGGCAGACACAAAAGGTACAGTAGAGTAAGCCACAAATAACGAGAAGTAGAAACCCGAATAAAAGTAGGTGAAATGGAAAACAGTGAGAAGAATTGATGAAAGCAAAATTCAGGCTTTGGAAATGTTTGCAGTTCACAATAATAATGGGAAACTGTAGCACAGAGAGACTTCACATGAGCCTTTCAGTCTATCTTTGATAGAGTGCATTTTCCAAAGATGACACAGAAGGAGCTGCTGCTCCTCATGCACTCTGCTGTGCCATTTCCCATCTTTTATCAGCAGGTAGATCCTGTCTTCCCCATCCACACATCCTTGCGTGGATTCTGGAATTGCTTTCATCATAGTTTATGGGTTGCAGTGGTACAATACTTCTTAAAGGGCCTTGCAATATTTAATTTCTCCTTGGAAAAATTTCTGCCATGGGATAATGTCAGCTTTAAGACCACCAAGGTGAAAGAAACTCACTCACATGAAGAGACCTGTGACATGTGACAACTCTATATGTTTGTAGATAAAGGTGGGGTGACAGACATCATGAGCTGTCATGTCTGAGTGAAAACCCATCTTGGAATGGCTTTTTATTTTAATCAGATACTCTGACTGACTCCACATGCCACAGAGACCTTTAGTTAGGTGATCCAGTTCCTTCCCAGATAGTTGACTCAAAAATCTAATCCCAAACAGCTATTATTTAAGCTAGTAATTTGAGGGATGGCTTGTTATTCTGCCAAGGTAACTATTTCTTGAGTATTTGAACAAAGAAATAAAATATGTCATTTCTTTTATGGCAACTATTTGGAGAATTAAACAGCTCTTAATAACATGAAAGTCCTTAAGAATTTTATTTCTATTACATCATGGGTTATTTTTTAGTTTGCTAGTCATTTATGCCATTGCTTTTATTAGACTAGTAGACAGGAGCAAAAGAACTGGAGTCAACCATTTTGTGATATTAAGGAATTATACAAATATTATTGTGTTAGTCTCTATGCAACACTGGAAGACCTTGAAGTAGCCGGCAGCAACCAGAAACACTGACTCCTATTGACTTAATTATACATGCTGATTCAATCAGGCTCTGGTCTGCACATTGGCAAGTTCTTTGCTACAAATCCAAAACACAGATTTACATTTCTCTGCTAATCCCAGATGTTTTTTGTTTATTTGTTTATTGTAGATGAAGGTTCTTAGTTTAACCTAAAGATAGGAGAAAGGAGCTTTCAAAAACTTACTTTCTCTGACTCTGTTTAGTGCAAACTGACTTTTAGATTTTAACTTTTCAGAGAGAGAAAAAGCTAACTCGGAAGCTTCTAATGCTAGTGAGTGAGGAAGGAAAGTGCAGGTAAAGGAATATCTGACTCAGAATGGGAACAAAACTCAACCGGTTCTTCTCTTTTAAGGTCAATAGTGAAGGAAATCTTCCACATCCACAAACCAGTACAGCAGATGAATGGGTTCTCTTGGTATCTTCTATCTTCTCAGAACTGGAAAATTAAGGTGGGGTTGTATGCTTGGGATCCCTTAGCATTCATAAGGCTGAGGCAGGAGGATCATGACAAAGCCAAACTGTAGTACTTGGGGGAATAGAGAGAGGACTGGAGAGATGGCTCAGTGGTTAAGTGCATATAATGCTCTTGTGGAGGACTTGCATTCAGTTCAGGTTCTAGGTGAATCTGAGACTTATGACCCTACATATTCCCCCACATAGATACAGACATATGACTTAAAAAAATAAAGTTTAAAAATTAAAGAAATGAATAAGAAAAGAAAAGTTATCTAAGGCACATCTTGTAACATCTCAGGGAAGAACTTCCTTCCATCCAACATTTCAGTATCCAGATAGTATCTAGACTGCCTAGTGACAGCAGTGACTCCCCCAGGTACCAGAGCGTTCTTGGCACAATTACATCTATGCATTCTGGTTCAAAGCATAATACACATCTGTGCTTGATTGTAAGGCTTCTGCATAGTACAAAAACCTGGTGTCTTCAGGAAAAAGAAAAGCTCCCAACAAATAGTGACAAAAACTTCTAAACCAATCTGCAAATGTATTCTATCAAGACAGCACAGAGGAGTGAAATGAATGCAGTATCTTCTGGGTCCCTTGTCACTTCAGGGTGGAGAAGCTGCCATAAGTCAAAATGAAACTACCACTAAGGAATTCCAATGGCTTTCCAATAAAAGATGTTCTGTCATGTGAAATAAGGGAAGATGAGATGGCTCCACTATGGAATGATGCCCCTCACATCAGTCGGGGCTGAAGGACTCACGTGTTAGCATGAGTAAGAAGCTAGTGTTGGACATTCCAGGTGATGTCAGAGATTTCATTCACTCAGTAGTTGTCAAAACCTCGTGGAGGAAAGGCTAAGCAGTTGGAATTGCTACTGAATAATTGCATTAGAGATGACTTACAGAAATCTGGGTGAATTTTGGAACAGGGTTAGTTTTCAGATAGGAAATAGAAGCCAAATGTTCAATAGTCTGAGCAGACCTAAGCTCTGGCAGTCAAAGCTGAATCAATAAACGTTAAGAAGCAAAAGCTTCTTTCAGAAAAAGAACTGTCTGAGGTGTAGAAAGTAAACTGAAGCAGGCCAAGGACTGCAGGATGGAAGCTAGAAACCACATAGCGGCTGCTGGAAGTGCAAACAGGAAAAAGATACAAAGGCGGCAGTCTCTCTGGTGCTCAAGGGACCTGATAAAAAAATGAACATTGGCTGCTGGAGGCTTCCAAGTGGAATGTTCTGTCCAGTCATGCTCTGGTGTTCCTATGTGACTCCTGAAAGTCTCTGTCAAAGAGTCAGAGTGCTTGCCTCACAGGAGGAAACATGTGCCTGGTATTGAGAATCTCTTGGGGACCGGGACCCATGGTTGGGGCACTGATAGTCCCTACTATTATTTTGCTAAATGGACATAGTATCAAACTGCCCTAAAATTCTTGTCCTTACCTATAGTTTCTTGTAGTTCTCAGACTTAGAGAGTTGTCTTTATGTAGTGAATGGTGAGTTATAAAGAAACACAGTGTTCAAAATGCAGAGAATAAGTGTCAGTGGAGACCCAGGCACAAATAGGATTTTTTAAAAGATAATATCTCTTCTCTGAGATTCAAGGTCCATGTCTAAAGAGGGGATGAGGAGATGGCTAGAGTCAGAGGTAGGGCAGTACTGGAACGAAGCAGTGTTGTCTGCACATGATAGGACAGAGGCTCTCTTGCACTCACAGCAGCTGTGGATACCTGCACAAGACCAAGCCAGTCAGCATTCTAACATGAAGTCAGACAGGTTTGTCAGCCTCCCTAACTGAGATGCTATGGGCAGTTAATGGCATCTAGGAGAAGGAGACTCTGGCCCTACAACATGGAATATATGGGCAGAACCAATTAAAGTTAGAGAAATTTCATACATGATACCTTAGCAATAAAAAATAAGGTATCAATAGACATGGAAAAATATGGTCATAAAAAAAGACCTGAAAAAATAAGGCATCAATAGACATGCTAACATAGAAGTGGTCAATCTCATAGGGCCCTTACAGACAGAGAACTAAGGACAACCCAGGAATGCGGAGAGAAGGAGAGACAGTCCTCTCCAGGAGTGAAAACTCTAGTTGGCTATCCAATAGCAAGTGGTCAGTCCTGAAATCTATACAAGTAACATTATACAGATTAAGAAGCCTGTGTTATGTATTTAGGTCATAATTTTGAGAGAGAACAAGACAGAAAGGTTGGGGTACACAGGATTGGAGGGAGGAAGGGGAAAGGGAAAATGATGTAAATAATTTTCATTTGCAATTAAGCAAAATAAAACAAGAGGACTTGACATTGATGAGACAGAGAGATGGGGTGGATGTTGGATGAATTGACAGTGAATTTGAGGTGAACACACTCAAAATATTTTATATGAAGTTCTTAAAAAATTAACAAAAATGTATTTAAATAAGACAACTTAGAACAACTGTGTTTTTAGCAAAACTGAATTAGAACTGGCTACAATGGGATTTTAAAGACAAACTATGCCATGAAAAGTTTGAATCTCAAAGTACTAAAAGGTCAAGCAATTTTTTAAATAAAAGGTAAAAATGCTGATAAGTAGACTTTATTCTCAGTTTCTCCTGAAAGCAGAGCTGGTGTAGATGTTCAGTATCCTATATCACAAAACTGAACTGAAATAAACAGTGATACAAATGAGATAAATTTTGAGATGGGTTGTTTATACAGTGAAAAAAATGAATCAGCTTGTAGCAGATTATATCAATACTAATAAGAAATAAGTTTCAGATGTTGTTAAAGAAATGGTCTAGAACTAAGTTATTCATTTGCACCAGAGTGTTTTGATGAGTAGCCCTAAAAATATGTACAACAGAAAAATACCATCATATAAGAAGATGAAAAATCTTTTGAGACAGCCTGAACAGCAGTAATCCCTTACCTCAAGAGGAGAGGATAAATGAAGAACATTCCGGACTACTGTTGGTTATTGTCACCCGGTCACCTGGTCATCTAACTGGGGTTCTCCAATGGGAAAAAGAGACCTCTCTCTTTTTAAGTCCGCAGAGGAGACAGTAAAACAGCTGAGCAGACAAAGGATGACCTGAGTGCAATGCCCAGAACCCATGTAAAAAAAAGTCAGATGTGCGGCAATCCCAGCACTTGGCAGGGAGACGGGAGGCAGAGAGGGGAACTGGCTAGACACTCAGGAGTGAGTACAGCAACAGAAATAACAAGAGATCTTCAAAAACAAGGAAGAGAGTACTGACTCCCAAAAAGAGGTCCTCTGCTCTTCATGTGTCATAGTGTCCGTACATGTGTGCACGTGCACACACATTAAATAAATATCTTTAAAAAAATACATATAAATCTGTTCCTCATTGTGTCAATGTTGCTTTGATAATATGGTGAATATGTGTTTTGTTTACTTCTGTCAATCCATTTATATATAACAAGTACTATTCAGTAGTCACCAAAGTATATTTTAGATAAAATACTGTTACTCAAGGGAAGAGAAAAACACGCTGTTGAACCTTCAACCATAAGAAGACAGTGCATCTTGTTTTGGGCATCTCGTTATCGATGCCTGTTAAAGAATGCTGCACTATGCAGAGTTCATAAGCGTCTTCAGCTTAACTGGGTTCTATTGAACTTTGACCCCCAAAAAAGGGGGAGATGGAAATTTTAGGGTGGCACATTGAGTACTAATTCCTGTGATGCCATCAGGACAGGAATACCCCGGCGTTAGCATAATTTCTACCGTGAGTTCGGATCACAGCTGCTGTGACACTGTTGCATCTTTCCTTTCTCACAGGTTGTCTGGGCACCTTCCGCGCAGGCGCCTTCAGTGCTGCGCGACAGTCAGCTAATGCTTACCCTGACCTCAGGAGCTGTGTCAATGGTAAACCACTATTTAAAAGCAAAATAAAACAACATGTAAGACTTGGGAAGCAAAATACACTGTGTCTATATAAACTCATGCTTAAATTAAGTAAGCGAACCCTTGAAGGAGGCTATGCCAAACAGAGATGTATGTTTTGAACTGCACATAGGAGTATATTTTTCAGTTGTAAATGCATCTGTTTTGCATAAAATGAATTTTCCCCCTAACATTTCAGTCGAGGGGTGGTCAGTGACAGTAGGCTTCAGATTAATGCTATCAGAAATGTAACTTCAGCATCTTTTTTTTCCGTTATGTATGACGAAATGTCACAGTTTATTAATTGTCAGAAGAGAACCATGCTTTTTTTTTTTAAACATTTGGACATCAAGATATAAAAATATGTGTATCAAAACAAGCTATATTCTCTGAAGTCTATACAGGGCCCATGGTGACCACTGCATGATCATTGTGCTAATTACCTTTCATTTAGGCACCACATTTTCCTGCAACTCATTCTCCAGTGTTTGAGAACCATTATTTCATAGATTTTAATAGGAATTTTACTTATTTAAAGCAGGAAGGTCCCTTTTAAAAACTCTGTCATAATCCCAGTTGGAATTGCCAAATTGCAGTGTTGTCTCACAGAGAATAGTTTGCTTGGGAGACGTATTCACCAGTCTTGGTGGTGCCTGCCATTAATCCTAGCACTTGGGAGCCAGAATGTTCTGTGAGTTCGAGTGCGATCCAAGACAGCCAGGAGTCCGTACTGAGGCCTGTCTCAGTTTTTCTTCTTTTCTCTCTCTCTCTTTTTTTCTTTTTTCAGTTAGTGTCTTATATAGCACCGTCTGGCCTTGAACCTACTATATATGCAAAGATGACCTTGAACTCGTGATCACCCTTTCTCCACTTTCTGAGCACTGAGATTACAGACATGAGCCACCCCATCAGGTGTATGCAGTGCTGGGGATCAAACGCAGGACTTTGCGAAGGCTAGAGAATCAATCACTCTACCAACTGAACTACATCCCAAGGCCGTACTGTTTGAAAGAATGCATCGTAGTCTTATTGGTTATAGGCATGCAATTGTACTTCTCCATTCCTGCTATTCTCTTTTCTTGCCTGAGGTCAAAATTAAATAAAAGTGTATTTCCTTCAGCCATCCCAGACCAATGTGATCCCATGCCATGCAATGAAGATGGGTTTCTGAGCTGCAAAGATGGCCAAGCAGCTTTCACATGCATCTGTAAACCAGGGTGGCAGGGAGACAAGTGTCAATTTGGTATGTATAAAAAATCCTTGCCCCCTGGCTTTTCCGGGTTGAACGCATGACAGAGCATCTGCAGGTGGTATTTCATTAAAAATACTTTATTTTCCCGTTGTAGATGTAAATGAATGTAAAGATCCCTTAAATGTAAATGGAGGCTGCAGCCAGATTTGCGACAACACTCCTGGAAGTTACCACTGCTCTTGCAGAAGTGGCTTTGCAATGCTTTCCAATAAAAAAGACTGCAAGGGTAAGAACATAGACATGGAATAAAAATGCATTAACTGTTGGAGGTCATAGCTCAGGTAGAGGAATTCCTTGGGAAACTTCTGGAAAACATTCTGGTCAGAAAGTACTTATTGTACATGTGGCACTATGTCTTGGAGCCTTGCGATATTTTGGGCTCCATTTTAGTTTAAATTGCCAATAGCAAGGGTATTTTATTTTCTTCTTGTGTGTCACGTGTACAAATGCATATTTCAAGAATTTGTTTAGTGATAAATAGGGTGATTAAAGCACTTCAATGGAAAGTGAAGTGTGTTGTAAATGGGAGGAGAGTTGCGTGTTGTGTTCCCAGCGCTTGGCTCCCAAGCCCCCAGCTGCTGGCCCGC
>JAQHUG010000213.1:2231051-2254638 GCA_028555095.1 Dicrostonyx torquatus | reverse complement strand
AATATTTATACAATGATTCCTTTAAAGCAAACCTCTTCACCTCTGTTTCCCATAACCACCTGCTTCCCTTGCCCTGCCAAATGTTGACAAATTCTGTCTCTTTTCAACTCTATGATACTTTTGAAACAGAATTAATTGGTCCCCAATGTAATGAGTCAGGATGTGATGATGTATTCCAGAAAGAACATAGGCAGAACATGACCCTTTGAAATACCATTTCATATTATTTTACAAAGAGAAGGAAATTATCTCCATAATAGGATCAACTCCTGGAAGATCATGACCAAACACAGTTTTTGGCAAGATAGTTCATCTTCACATCAACCAAATTCTCAGACAATGTGAAGAAGGACGTAAGTCCTTGTGCCAAGGGAAATGGTTCTCTCTCTTTTCTTTCTTTCTTTCTTTCTTTCTTTCTTTCTTTCTTTCTTTCTTTCTTTCTTTCTTTTTCTTTCTTTCTTTCTAAAGATATGAATAGGTCTGTGCATTCCCATTACAGCGTTGTCCGTCCAACACAGTTTGCTCCACATTTTATCTCTCTCAAAATACTTACTTGGAAATTCAAAATAGGTAATATTTATCCTACTTCTTTTCCTTTGTTCTCTTTGGGGAAGGTCTGTGCTCATTACAGTGCTATCTTTGTGACTGTTTTGCAGTCACAGATAGATGTGACAGATACATGGAATTCTTTGTTGACTTCTTAGCAACAATCAGAAGTCTGGACTCTTTAACTCAGATTCTTTTGCTTAGTTTATGTGATAAATAGCTATACAACTGTTTTTTTCCTTTTTCCTGTTTGTTTTCAAAACAGTTTTATTAGTTGATGCTTTAGGCATCTTCATGCTGGTTTCCACTAACACATTTTAAGGGTAGGCACTCAGTCAACACCCTGGACTAGCTATACTGTACACACACCCAGAATCGTGATAACAATAAGCATTCTCAGAGTGCCCACTTCCCCAATGACTAGCTTTATGATGTTTGTTCAGCTTAATTCTCATGCATCCTACTTCATGATTTATGCAATTACAATATCAGGGAAGGTTTTATCTTTTTCTCTCTTCCTTTCTCTCTTTTCATTCCCTCCTCCTTTAATTCCTTCCTTTCTTGTCTGTGAAACATTTCAATGCATTGTGGCTAAGCTCTTACTCAACTCCTCTAGCTTCGTTTTGACACTACTGTGTGTTACTCCCCTCTTCCTGATGAATTAAGAACATTTTTGTCTATGGAGATCTTGAGAAACACCATAGCATAGTTTTGTTTTGTTTTTCGAGACAGGGTTTCTCTGTGTAGCCTTAGCTGTTCTTGGCTGTCCTGGAACTTGCCCTGTAGACCAGTCTGGCCTCCAACTCATAGAGATCCACTTGGCTGTCTCCCAAGTGCTGGGATTAAAGGTGTGTGTCAAAACTGCTCGATAGTAGCATAGTTCTTATAATGACTAAAAGCATATACCACTTCAATCATGTCTCACATGAACTTGATGTGAATTGCTCAGGGCAGATGCCATGGTTCTACAATTTTTGATTAGTCCCTGATGCTCAAAGTCCTGTCCTGAATTAATGCTGCTTCTTTTTAGAGATTCCATGAAAGTTTACTTACATCTTTAACCATCTGAAAGCCATCTTGTGGAACCCTGTGAGTAATCCTTTCCTGGTATTTGTGAAATCATAGGGAGCTTATGCTTTTTTCTAGATAAGCCATTGAGACATCATCTACTAATAACTCATGGATTCAGTAAACATGAGCACACATACACACACACACACTCACACACAAATGCACACATTCCTTATTCTTACATTTAGAGTATATAAAAGGTTCCAGGGAACCTAATATCTGTTTACGTGCATCAATTCAGTATCTAAAAGATGCCTTCAAAACACTACCATAAATGAGAAACATTGAAAAAAAGAATCCAAGAATAATCAAGAAATTATGATAACCAGGTATTGAAACATATATGGAACCAAAGACAATCCATGACCACTTAATGCTTCTCTTTTAAGTCTTTTTAAAAAGTCTTCTTTTTAAATTTCAGGGAAAGTTTTCTCTTTCAGATTAATAGTGTTTGGCAGTAGGCAGTGTGTGTGTATTGGTGGATACATTGAAACATCTGAATTTCTCACAAGAAGAGTGTCTCTTTGTTTAGATTTTCAGCTGAATTTGATTTTCGGACGTATGATTCAGAAGGCATCATACTGTATGCAGAGTCTCTCGATCACTCAAATTGGCTCCTGATCGCACTTCGTGATGGAAAGATTGAAGTTCAGTTTAAGAATGAGTTTTCAACCCAAATCACAACTGGAGGCATTGTCATTAACGATGGTTTATGGAATACGGTATGTTTGGGATTTCAAAATTATCTCTTTGATGCACTTTTGTCAAATTATGACCTGATTGTCCAACCAAATTATGTTGGATCACCTAATGTTACATGAAGTGCATTCTACGCACTGTTAGTCCCAGTAGCAACTTGAAAGATTGTTCAAGTTGCTTATTTGAGCAGCTCTGTTGTCAAATTTTCATGTTCAGTAACAGTTTTTTTGGTGAATATTGGATCTCCTTTCTAGGTCATCAACCGTTATCAGGCATAAATTAATATGAAGACATCTCTGATCAAAGAAAACAACCACCCTTAGTTCTTATGAGGCTTTTTTTTTGAAACAGGGCTTCTTTTGTAGCCAGAAATCTGCCTGCCTTTGTCTCCCAAGTGTTGGGATTAAAGGTATGCACCACTACCTCCCATCAAATAGCTTTTCAATTAGAGAAATGCATATCATACAACACCAAAAGGTTAATTCAGTTTTAAATGTAGGTATTATAAATAACTAGCCAGCTCTGAACAAACAACATACACTTAGGCATTTAGCAAGCAGAGTACTTTAATATTTTCATATGATTCCTTTAAGTTCATTTCTATTAATAATTGATGTCATGTTTTTAATTAGTTCAGTTAAAAATGAAACTTTTCTTGGAGAAAAGATTAAGCTTTGTTGATAGTGGGGAGAAGTGTGGGAGAGCCATTGGTTCGATCAGCATTCCTCAGCTATTTCAAGAGTCTCCATCTTAGAATGCAGGGCTTCTCAAGGTAAGAGTATAAGATGACAAGAAGCAGTTTCAGTTCCAGGTTTTATATTCAGTATTTATGATCATTGGTAAATTCATATTTAGTGATATGTTTATGGTTTAATTTAAATTGCCCTTTATAAGATTTATATAATGTGTGCATGCATGTGTGTGTGTGTGTGTATGGGTATAAGCACACCTGTGTTTATGTGCTTAGTCTGAGGACTGGTGTCTTCCTCTTGCTTTCCACCTTAAATTTTTGAGATGGGGTCTCTCAACTGGAGCTCACTGACTTGGCAAGACTAACTGTCCAGTGAATTCAGGGCATCTGTCTGTCACTGTATCCCCAGCACTGGGATTATTGATGCACGTTTGTTGGGTCCTCATGCTCGTGTGTCACTTTAGCTGAAAAGTGTTCACTTAAATTACTCCATAAACTGAACATTTATTTGATAGCATTGGCTTCCTTAATTTTAAAGTATTTTAAATTTTCAAAATATATTTGAAAAATGATTTAAATATAAAACACATGATTCAGATTTGTTTTATAATTCCTAAGATTTATATAGGCTGTGCAGTGACTAAACAGTTATCATGCTAAAACTCAAGGAAATAATGCTACCTTATAAGTGATTTTTGTCACTTATTTTGTATGATCCAAATACTGGCTCTGTAACTCATTCAACAGATATTTGCTGAGCCCTACATTTGCTAATCCTTATTCTCCCAGGTGAGGCTACAGTGATGAATGCAGCACTCAGTGGTCACATGAAGCTTACATTCTAACACTGAGGGGCAAACTGCAGATAAAATATGTCAGGTGCTCATTGATCCTATGAAGACAAAGGAAAGCCAGGCAAGGCATGACACTGAGTGTGCACTCGGTGATTCTGACATGGTTACGTTTGAGAAGGGGCTTGAGAGAACAAGTCATGAAAAATGTGTGTGAGATGATCAGGTGAATCTTTGCAAAGTGAACAGCAAGTTCCAAGTCTCATGGAGGAGGACGTCTGGTGCGTTTGATGAACAGTGCAGAGATGAGTGTTGATGCATGGGAACGAGAGAGAGGAATAGTTTAAAAATGAATCAGAACTGAGGTCTGGATAAAGGCCTTTGGGGACCCCAGGGAAGACTTGGATGTTATGCTATGTGGGAAGTCCTTGGATAATTTTTACAAGTGACAGAATGTAATTTACATTTTAAAGAATAGTTTTGATCAGAATACGATGGTTTTTTGGAAACCAGTCAGTAGAGAGTAGGGCAGGGGCTGTGAGACCACTGCAGTAAACTGGAGCAGGGTCGACTGTAGCATTGGTTGGGGTGCTCATATCAGGGTGTGGAAAAGTGGACACAGTCTTGGTACATTTTTTTTATGGTAAGTCTTCGTTCAAACTTATGTTAGTGTTTTCTAACTGGTATCCACTTTAGTAACATGAATCCACAGATATAAGCAGTGTATAACCATAATTACAAGTGAGCCCAGCTTATACAAGTAAATTTTGCAGGGGCTGGAGAGATGGCTCAGAGGTTAAGAGCATTGCCTGCTCTTCCAAAGGTCCTGAGTTCAATTCCCGCAACCACATGGTGGCTCACAACCATCTGTAATGAGGTCTGGTGCCATCTTCTGGCCTGTACGCATACACACAGATAGAATATTGTATACATAATAAATTAATATCTTTAAAAAAAAACAAGTAAATTTTGCTTAAAGGGGTCTCATGTGCAGGTACATGAGTTAGAAGCATGTGTCTTGAATTATGACCAAACTGTTTTTAAAACACAGAAATACTAAATTAAATCTTGAAAATATAGATAGGGTTTACACACTGCAGTAGTCATATGTGGCTTATCTCAGAGATGCATGACAACTAAAGGACTCAAGTGACTTGTACTTTGTTCCCAGGAAATCAATACTGGTCAAAGAGAATGGGGATAATATTACCGTGTTTACATTGCTATTGCTTGCTTTCTGTTATTGATTAGTAAACCTTTGCATCATGCGTGTGGCAATCTTATGTGAGGCAGTAACCATCTTCCAATTATGTAGGATGACTTTTTAGTCATGCTACTGTCACTTTGAACCATTTTTTTAAAAACCAGAATTACTTTCAAAATTCTTAATTTAATTACAATGATTTGAAATCTAAGAACTAATTTAAATTTTGAAAAAAATACAGTTTGTACATATTGCACAGAATGCTGGACATTATTGATTTCTTATAACTAATATTATAAACTTACTATTTTATAGATTCTGTATGTATAATACATTGGTTGCAAAGTAAGAGTACTTAAAATTTCTTCAGGTAAAAAGCTTTACCTTTATTTTTGACATTTTACTTTATGACATTGTGGTGGATTGAGAAAAAAAATAGACCCCAAAGGAAGTGGTGTGCTATTAGGAGGTGTGGCCTTTATGGAGGAAGTGTGTCACTGTGAGGGCAGACTTTGAGGTTTCTTTTGTTCAAATTTTACTCAATGTGACAGACAGTCCACTTCTTGTTGCCTTTTGATCAGGTGTAGCCAGCACCATGTCTGCCTGCATGCCAGCATTCTCCCTCCAATGATGATAATGGACTATTCCTCTCAAATTGTAAGCCACCACCTCAGTTAAATGTTTTCTCTGTAAGAGTTGCTGTGGTCCAGACAAGCACTGTGCCGAACTCAGGAGTCCATCTGAAGAGAGGGTGGAGGGAGTATATGAGCAAAGGAGGGGGTCAAGATAATAATGGGGAAACCCACAGAGACGGTTTACCTGAGCTTGTGGGAGCTCATGGACTCTGGACGGACAGTTAGGTAGCCAGCATGGTACCAGCATAGGCCCTCTGCATTTGGGTAGCAGTTTTATAGCTTGGTCTTTTGTGGGGCCTCAAGCGGTGGGACCAGAACCTTTTTCTGATGCATGAACTGGTGTTTTGGAAATTCTTCCCTACAGTGGGATACCTTGTTCAGCCTTGATGCAGGGGGCAGGAGTTTGGTTCTGCCTCAATTTGATGTGCCATGCTTTGTTGACTCCCATGGGGGCCTCACCCCTTCTGAATGGAGAGGGAGGAGGGGAGATGGGTGAGGAGGTTGAAGGGAGGCAGTTCGGGGAGAGAAGAGAAGGAAGGGGAAACTGTTGTTGGTATGTTAAATAAATTAAAAAATGAATAAAAAGAAAAAGAAAGAGTTATTGTGGTCATGGTGTCACTTCACAGCAACAGAAATTCTAACTAAAACAGGAGTAAAGGGGTTAAAGTTGTAGATTATAACTGAATGTTAAAATATTCCTGTTTTTAAACATTCAAATAAGATGTACTTTTGGAATCAAGTTCTATTACCTTTAAAATGAATCTTTATCACAAAGTAAAATTTTTTACTAAATTGATTGCTATAGAAAATTATATAATGGAGTAATAAGGTTTTTCAACTATCTCAAATAGCCATACAGTGATGTTTGCTTTGTGTTTTTAATTGTAGGTGTCAGTGGAAGAATTAGACGACAGTGTTAGCATTAAAATAGCCAAAGAAGCTGTAATGAACATAAATAAACTTGGGAGCCTTTTTAGACCTACAGATGGATTTCTGGACACCAAAATATACTTTGCAGGATTACCGCGGAAAGTGGAAAGTGCGCTCATTAAACCGGTAATGACACAGCTTGTGCCATTCATCTTGAGTGAATTCCTTTATCTGCCATAGGCTTAAAGATGTGTTTTCCTGACATTCCGTAGAAGCCATTCTGCTAAACATAGCAAGTGTGATAATTTGTATTGGACATGGGAAAAGAACTTTAGACCACTGAAATTACAGTAAGGAAATAAGAAAATGACCATTGTGGTTTTGTGTCTATTTAAATTGCAGCATTGTTCATTAAACAGTGGGTTTGTTAAACTCTCAAGTTGTCAGCTCAGTGTTTACACTGTAATATTCCACACTCAGTCATTAAGTGTACAAAAACATACATCTAAACCTCAAATCATGTATATATATATATATATTAGAAGTCTGTTGTATATAGACGGAGAGGAGAGGTGTGTGGGTTGTGTTTCACAGCACCCAGCCGACTGGTTCCCAAGCACCCAGCTGCTGGCCCGCTCAGCTACTGGTTGCCTGCTTATGCCCCGAAATGAGAACATGAGAACGGTATTCATTTAAACTCTGCCTGGCTTATTATCACTAGCCTTTTCTTGGCTAGTTCTCATAATTAAACTAACCCATTATAAAAGTTTGTAAGTCACCACGTGGTGACATACCAGAAAGGTCTAACCTGCATCCATCTACAATGGTGGCTCGTGGCATCTCTCACTTCCTTCTTCTCCTCTCAGAACTTCCGTTCTGTCTACTCCACCCACCTAAGGGTTGACCTAACTATAAGCCAGGCAGGTCTTTATTTAACCAATCAAAGCACAGAAATACAGGTGGGCCCTCCCACAGAAGTCAAAATCTTTCTCAGATTTATTTTAAGACCTAAATTTAGAGGTTAAGAGTAACACAGAGCGAGGATAGAACATATTATAAGAAATGTTAGTGACGACAGATGAATACAATGTTCTGAATACAATGTTTGTCAAATAGCCACTGAATAGAGTTGAAGAAAACACTCACTCTTTGAAGAATTTACAAAATGTCACTTCACCAGCACTTGGGAGGCAGAAGCAGGTGGCTCTTTGAGTTTGAGAACAGTCTGATCTACAGAGTAAGTTCCAGAATGGTCAGGGCTACAAAGAGAAATCCTGTCTTGAAAAACCAAAATCAAAAAGAAAAGTCACCTGAATTCATGGCCCTGCCAGATGATCTGTTTGGTCTAACATAAATAGTTACTACTTCATATCTGTTTACCTTTCTCTCATCAAAACTCAAAGCTTTTTTTTTTTTTAACTCTTATTAGATTTCTGTGGGATGGTAAATTGGATTAGTTAAACCATGCCAAAATGAATATTCCAATTTTTTTGAAATTTATGAATTACATATTTAAATGGGAAAGTAAATTATTCAAGAAGAATCAACCATTTGTAAAATGGCTACTATGAATTTTGAAGCTGGTTGGATGCTTTGGTGAGGCCTAGAAAGGGCAAGCCTCTTGTTCCTGAGGAGGAGCAGTGACAGCATTGGCAGATAAACCTACATTGTAAACGCACACTAAGAATGACAGCCGCTCAGAGTCCAGGGCCACCCAAGAAGCATAGAAAGGATTTACTGCTGAGTCTGGATGATGTGGGAGAAGCAGGTGGGAACTCAGGTTGAAAATATCATCAGCAGACTGTAGTGATATTTCATTTGTATTTTAATAAATAAAGCTTGCCTGAAGATCAGGGAGTAAAACAGCCCCGCCAGTCAACCTTACAGACCAGACAATGGTGACACACACCTTTAATCTCATTAGCCACACTAGTTTACCACAGAAACTGGGCAGTAGCAGTGCACGCCATTAATCCCAGCCCTAGAGAGAAATGCAAAATGGGAGGAGATAGCTCTCAGACACAGTCTCATACTGAGGATTCATGAAGGAAGGCAGGATTGCAATTTTGGACTGAGGTAGAGGTAAGAGCCAGTGGTTAACTGGCTTTGCTTTTCTGATCTTCAATTTGAACCCCAATATCTGTTTCTGGGTTTTATTATTTGTGTTACAGGAGCCCACTGGAGGCCTTTGATGGTATAGTCTCATTTGATTAAAAAGTACTATCTATCAGAAAGAAAACAATTAGATCTAATTAAAAGTATTTTAATAAGCTATCAAAGAAAGGATTTTCCATCTGAATGCAACCTATATTGAGAATCAATTAAAGCTATTTATATTTCCTACGTAAGTTTGAAATGTACTCCTTGATTTACATCTTATTGTACTAGATTAATCCTCGTCTGGATGGATGTATACGAGGCTGGAATTTGATGAAACAAGGAGCTTTAGGTGCAAAGGAAATTATTCAAGGAAAACAAAATAAGCACTGCTTCCTCACAGTGGAGAAAGGCTCCTACTACCCTGGCTCTGGAACTGCTCAGTTCAACATAGATTATAGTAAGTGATTCCTGTTATATTTCTCATTTCTCACTAACCATTAAATGCATGCATTGACAAACTGCAATAATTTATTCTGTTAACATCACTGAGGGAATAGCTGTTATGACAGGCATTGTCTTCTTTGTGTGGTTAAATACTTATAAAATTTTCAGGTATTTTAAGAAAAAAATGTACAGACTGGCAAATATGCTTATTTAAGGTTTAATGGCATATAGCTTGGTTCATTGGGGGTAGATTTAATCGACCTTTTTAAAAAGTTCACTACTTTTGCAGTCTGTTTGGGTTCACTAATCAACGCATAGAAAACATTGGTTTTGATTTCTATCATTTGTGTTGATCTATGTTAACATTTTTGTCTCTGCTGAAATTGCCTATTTATTTGTATTTATAAAATATATATTGCCTACATATTATGTTGTGTAGCTCATCCCAAGCCTTCTGCATACTTGTAATACTAATTTTAAATTGCAGCATCTATCTGTGTTCATGTGAGCTTGGTTGTGTTGTTTCTCTACTTGTATGTTGCTTTCTTGTTTTCTCAAGTGCCTTTGTGTGTTCTGTAATGCTTTGGTTTAGGGGTGGATGTTTTACAAGGAATAGCAGAGATTGAAATGAATACAATTTGTATATGGAAATGAGCACACTCGCCCTTGACTAAGCCCTTGTTGACATGGATATGGAGGGATATTGGTCAATTTAGTGGGAATCGGAGACATTTATTGAATTACTACTTGAGGGGTAAGATTTATAAAGAGGAACTTTGGTGAAGAACTTTGGTCCCTGCATTCATTTCCTCTCCTGAGATCATTCCCTACTCTAAGCCTCACAAGAGTTGCCATCATGCTATTTAGATGTTTACTTTCTACAACTGTGATCCAAATAGATGGGTGGTTAAAATATATTATCTAGCTTCACATACTATTTTTTAGCACCTTTGGAAAATATGCCAATACAATTCAAGTTTCTGTTTGATGAGAGTCTGGTTACCTGAGGTTAGGTTTTTTTGTTTTGTTTTGTGTGTGTTTGTTTGTTTTTTGTAAGTAGAACCATAAGTCATATCAGATTGGGCTCCTAGTGAAGCCTGAGTGCACTTTTCCAAATAATGTGCTGTGGATATGCCTGAGTGTACATCCTGAACTTTGTGCAGTAAAGTGTGTATTAGAGAATTTTAGAGCTAGATTTTTCTCCATCCAAGGCCTCCAGACATATAACCAACATAGGGCTGATTACATTTTCTTATAAAGATTATTAATTGCTACTCTTCCTAAAAGCAGAACTCTATGCTCAAGATAGGTTTCTAATCTGATAGATCAGATTGAAATGCTATAGTTTTAGATATGATTTTCCTAGTTTCTACCTAAGTTGACTACTTTCCCAAACATCAGTGGTGATGACTGTGTGACCTAAGGTTCTCATGTCCAGCAACAGTAGACAGGAGTCTGGACCCTGAAGTGAGAGGTGCTGCTTTTTTTTCTCAGGCTATCTCCTTGAATTGGATGGAAGATGCAGTTAGGACCATCAGTGAGCCGGGTAGCAGGCTTTGGAACAAAAAAACAGGTGTATTGATGTAGGAAAGATTCTAGTCTATGGTTTCTGTCCAGGTCCCTTTGTGCAAATTAGGAATTCAAACTTATATAGACTGGACCTGATAAGTCAAAGTTCAGTCTCCGTGGTGGGCAGATCATTGATCATCTTTAACTTAGGATGAGGCAGGTACTCAGGACACTGACCCTGTTAGCCACCTAGCAATTGAGGTCTTTGCTCTGCCTCCATAGAAATTAATGGTGGGCAATAAGAAGGTCCCCATGTCCTGGTCCTTGGTGGCTTTATATCCTTTAATGTTCGACAGTAGTAAATGGTGGCCTGAGAGGGCAACAGGAGCAGCAGAAGGTAGCAACTATTTAGGGCTACAACTCTTCTGTAGGCTTTGAGAACTAGGCCCTGCAATTCTGTAATCACGATCCAGGATTGGATCCTGGCTACTCAGCCCTGAAATAATCACACAGAAACTATTTTATTTAAATCACTGCTTGGCCCATTAGCTCTAGCTTCTTATTGGCTAACTCGTACATCCTAATTTAACCCATCTCCATTAATCTGTGCATTACCACGAGGTCATGGCCTACCAGCAAAGTTTTAGGGCATCTCTCTCCGGTGGCAGCTCCATGGCTTTTCTCTGTTTCTGCCTCCTTTCTCCAAGCATTCAGTTTAGTTTTCCTGGCCTACCTATCTACGTTCTGAGCTATCAGCAGGCCAAGGCAGTTTCTTTATTCACCAATGGCGTTCATAGCATACAGAGGGGAATCCCATATCAGTTCCTGGCTCTGGTGTATCTGGGACCCCTTGGCCTTAAAAGCTTGACATATTTTATACCTCCTGTGGTAACCGTGGCCTGCAGGGCTTCTTCTCTGGCTCTTTACAGCTCTCTAACCTTCATCTTTAGTTCTCTACCCTCTCTGCTCCTGCCACTGCCTGTTCCTTCCCTGGCTACTCTTGAATTGTCCAGCTGCTTCTTCCCTGTCAAGCAGCTAGTTGCCTTGCTGCTTTGCCACCTAAGCCTGCTGGCAACTTGTCTGTTGTTCCTATTGCCACTGTAGTTCCATCGCCTCGATCTCACTTCCTTGATGTATGATGTATGATGTTAATTCATATTACCAACACAGCCCACACTGGTAAAAGTAAGCAAGAAAAGCCCACTTCAGGGAAGCCTTTTGCTAGTCCCTGCTGTTTCAACACCAGGGATGGTGACACAATGAACCAAACAGCCTGCTTTTCCAGCCACCGTAGAAGCCTTCCCATCAATCACAGTATTGTCTCTTTAGTGCTGGCCTTCTATGATTCTCTGCTAGGATACCAGGATCAGTGCCCCTGCTCTGATCTAAGTGGAAATCATCTTAGGGTCATCTAGAGTTCAGTGAGGGCTGTGGTAGTGAAACAGTCTTGGCTGAGAGGCTCTCCCTTCCAGAGCTGAGCAATTAGCTCCAGTTGTTGTGTAATTATCTCACAGTTTCTACAGAGTGTTTTAAATAGCTGGTGCTGGCATAAGTTTAGTCTGGCTGGCTACTGGAATGACAGACCTTTTGTTCAAGGCAGGCAGGGTGCGAAGGAGAGCTTACCAGCTTCCAACTATAGGTCAAATGGCCCATCCTTCAAAAGCTTGCTTCTTTATAGAGAGATAAGAATCAGAAGGACTCTTCTCAATAAAAACTCAAATTATTTTTGATATTAATAATGATTTTAATTGAGTTTTCTTGATATTAACCTTGTACTTGTTAGACAAACTATATTCCAAGTCCAGTTTGAATAGTGCTTTAACCTTGCTGATGCCCCAGGGTGGTGTAGGAGGTCCTTCTGTATTTGTGTTGCTTTCATTGGTTAATAAAGAAACTGCTTTGGGCCTGGTAATAGTGCAGGACTTATGTAGGAGGAAAGGACAGAACTGAATTCTGGGAAGAAGAAAGCAGAGTCAGAGAGAGCCGCCATGAAGCTGCCAGGTCAGACTTGCTAAATCTTTCCCGGTAAGCCACGACCTCATGGTGACATACAGATTTTTAGAAATGGGTTGAATCAAGATGTGAGAATTAGCCAATAATGGGCTAAAGATAATGGGCCAGGTAGTAATTTAATTAATACAATTTTTGTGTGGTTATTTCGGGGGTTAAAGTAGCCAGGCGGTGGGACGTGGCTTGCTCCTCCTACAACACCAGGTGCAGGTAGGCTCTTCCTGTTTCATCCCGAGCTCATCTGCAGGAATAGGACCTGTTTGCAGCTGTCATAATTGTAATTCTAAGACTGTCTGTGAACTCTGGCTCCCAGCTCACATCATTGTTGATCCCTGGAGGCCCCTTCTTGGAAGAAATTTCAGGGAAAGATATTAAAATAAGTTACATCGTAGCTAATAAAGTACTTTATTTTGTGGATAGCTTGAAAATGACTTACTTCATAATTAATATTTAATGTTATAACTTCCATACACTTCAGTATTCATTCATTTTAGTATGAATTTAGTATCCTTTGCTTATTTTTTTTTTGTTTCTTTTTTGAGACAGGTTTTTCCTCTGTAGCTTTGGAGTCTATCCTGGAACTAGTTCTTGTAGACTAGGCTGGCCTCGAACTCACAGAGATCCACCTGCCTCTGCCTCCCAAGTGCTGGGATTAAAGTCATGTGCCACCACCGCCAACACCACCCCACTGTAGTAGCATTTCAGCTGCATTTTCGTAAATAGAGCTTGCCTGAAGATCAGAGAGTAAAACAGCCTCACTGGTCAGCTTTACTACCAGGCAGTGGTAGCATGCACCTTTAATCCCAGTAGCCACACTACTTGCTATAGAAACCAGGTAGTGTGTGGCTTTAATCTCAATGATGCATGCCTTAATCCCAGAACTAGAAAAGATTCTAAAATGGGAGGAAACAGCTCTCAGGCAGTCTCATTTTGAGATTCTTGGAGTCAGGATCACCATTTCTGAACTGAGATCGAGGTAAGAGCCAGTGGCTGGCTGCTTTGGTTTTCAGGTTGAACACCACTTTCAGTCCCTGAGTTTTTATTAATCATGCTTCACTGCATAACAGCTATAATGAGAAGTGTAGTCTCAGTATATGCAGCTACAGTGAAGAACATCTAGCCAAAAGAAAAACATTTCTTCATTCATGTTTACCCTTTCAAAGACTCCATGTGGGACGTGAAATTTGTTGCTTATTATTTCACAATAGATGAAGAAGACTTCATTTATATTATAAACTACTTTTTAAAAGTACATGAGGCTAAGTGATTTGTGAACCTTAATGAGTGACTATGTTCTGAAAAATGTGCCTGTGCTAGTTTCATTTCCAAAAGGCATTTAGAGGAGAAAGGGATTTATGTCAGTTTTTAGTGTCAGGTCATACTGGGGAAGTTACAGTGGCAGGGACTTAAAATAGCTAGTCACATCCATATTCAAGACTAGAGAGAAAAGAATGCACGCATGCTCACTTGTTTGTTTGTTTATGCTCAGCTCGGTTTTTTCCACTCTTACACAGTTTTGGACAATCAGTTAGGAATGCTGCCACCAGTAGTGGACTGTGTCTTTCTGCATCATTTAACTTAACTGGGACAACTCCCTATAGACATGCCCACAGGACAATTCAATGTAGACAACCCTTCATTAAGAATTTTCTCCCAGTTAATTCCACGTTATGTCAAGTTGATGATTAAAGCTAACTATCACTGTGTCACTGGGCAATTTCATCATTTGGTGAACATCACAGAATAGACTTACATAAAGAAAGCCCACTATAACTTCACTAGGAGACATAATCTTAGGTGAACACTGTCATATATGTCTCCATCATTTACATGACTGTAATTATGGGTGAATGCCCATACTTTGAAAACATAAATGCAGTGAATATTCATTGTCTGCTATAAAAAGCAAAGTGATGATAGAGACACATACCTCCTATTGCATGGGCTTCATTTTGGGAGATAGCTAGCTTAGTAATTTAAAAGATGGGAAGTGTTAAAGCAAGAATATCACAGAGCATAAGTGGACTGCACGGTATTTCTCGGCTACCAGATTATCTTCTCTCCCTTTATAGAGAACATATTTTCCCTTCCCATTGCTGTAGAATTGAGTAATAATGTGGAAGCTTGATGACTTTTATATTAATAAGAATACATTGAATCTGTTGACCTTCCTTCTAATGTGTCCTGGAAGATCTGAACACTTTGAGGTCCGAACACTGGTGAATTTGCATGAGAGGCATAGTTGTTAAAAAGAAAACAGGAGAAGTTTGGAATGTGCCTTAATATCACAGTCCAGAATTTTCCTCTTGGAGAAATGGAAATG
Organism: Dicrostonyx torquatus; assembly: GCA_028555095.1. Classification (NCBI taxonomy): domain Eukaryota; kingdom Metazoa; phylum Chordata; class Mammalia; order Rodentia; family Cricetidae; genus Dicrostonyx; species Dicrostonyx torquatus. The sequence goes on along the minus strand of JAQHUG010000213.1, from coordinate 2,239,745 downwards.
TGGAGACATTTAAGTTGCACTTAAAAAATAAAGCAAGCCTCTGCTGTTTTTTTTTTTAATCAAGAAAAGGCATTGAAGTCTTTAGTATTTCACAAAGTTTCTTTGAATATTAATCAGATTACAATAATTGATAATTACCATTTTCTGTACTATAATTTCTATGATTATTTTCTTTCCCACTTTGTTTATCATTTTAATAGATAATGTAACCAATGCAGAGGGTTGGCAAATAAATATGACCTTGAATATTCGTCCATCCACTGGCACTGGAGTTATGCTTGCCTTGGTTTCTGGAGACACAGTGCCCTTTGCCTTGTCCTTGTTGGGCTCCAGCTCTGAAAATTCTCAGGTAACTTTATTCCCAAAGTTGAACCTCTCTTTTGTTTGACTTTTTTTTTCTGACTTGTTGGCTGATATCCAAGGTCTGGAAGGAAAAGATATTGGTGTACTGAGAAACCTTTACATCTAGAGCTATGGTTTGGAAGACTCATGCATAGGATACCATGGATGTAAAAGTCATGAACAGGTTGCTTTGGGCATAACACACATATTCAGATTTCTGAGAGACATCATAGAGTGCATAGAAACCTATCTACCCAGATTCAGAATCTGTGAAGTATTATGGGGACTTATCTGGGTACAAAACGGGGGTGTGATAACAGTCTGCTCTCAACTGCTTTCTGTACACTTGTAAGTGTTCTCTCTTGCACTTTAGTCTTTTACCCCACAGGTAAATCAGGAAAACAAGAGAAAACTGAAATCATTCCCCTAAATTTCTTTCTGCTGACTCCAATTTAGAATGAAGAACAGGAAAGTCTTAGATAGGAAGAAACACAAACTTATTCAGGAGATCCATGCAATTTCAATCTCTAGTAGTGCTGATTGCTACACCTTCTCCCAGGTCCTGCTCTGTGCACTGTAGCAAGTTTTTGCAAATAGCTTGTTTATGCCAAGATTGGATTTTTTTTTGTTTGCACTGTAACAAACAAAAAGGTGGGATTCATCTTGCAAATTAGAGTGTAATTTGTTGTGAGTTTCTGTTCTGTAACACCTCTACATGTCATCCCTGTCCCACCTCACCCCATTCCCAGTCTCCCTGTATAGCCGTGGCTATCCTAGAACTCACTATATAGGCCAAGCTGGTCACCTAAAATCCATTTGCTTCTGCCTCCCAAGTGCTGGGATTAAAGAATGCACCGAAATGCCTGGCTTGGCTTTCTGTTTTGATGAACTCAGGATGGGAATGTTTATAAACTTAAAGATTTCCTCAAGTTATCCAGAGCTGGGAAGCACAGACTTTTCACTCCTTTTAGTATCTCAACCCGAGAGCCAATTTGAGACTACATTTACTATCTGGGAACCATCATAGTCTCTGTTTCCATTTTGGTCTTATTTTTTCTGCCTTACTTTTTATATTTCCTCTTTAGCACCTCTAAGTTAGCAGCAGAGGACACCCTCAGCAAGTTGTTACCTTTGAAAATGCCAGTAAAATATAACACTCCTTGTTGTTGTTGTTGATTTTTTTTTTTTTTGAGTCTCTCCCTGTAGCTACTGTAACTATTGCTCCCAATGCCTGGTCTTTTTTTTTTTTTTTTTGGCCACATTGTTCTTGGACTGTGTGATTACTTGAATGACCCAGACAAACCTTTATGCTTTGAAGCATTCTAAAGAACTCTGATTTTTTTTTCCCCAATACAAAGTGCCCCTTTCCTTTTCCATAGGTAACTTTTGAAATTCAGGAGACTTGTAAACATAAGTATTACTGAGACACAGCACATAAGTTTCCTTTATTTGATGACATAACTCAGCTGATTTAATCTTCAAAAGCCAGTAAAAATTTATATATTAATTACTTAATTAATTAAGTGGCTTTGCCCTCAGTGTTTGTTTATATGAAGTCTTTGTTCTGCTCTTTAGGATATTCTGGTATTTGTTGAAAATTCAGTGGTGGCTCGAATAGAGGCCATACCTTTGTGCTCTGATCAGCAATCCCAGCTGAACTGTAAGGTCAACAGAAATGGCCTGGAACTGTGGACCCCATTTAGGAAAGATGCCATCTACTCGAAAGATCTCCAAGAACAGCTTGCCATCTTGGACAACGCAATGAAAGGAAATGTAGCCACTTACTTGGGTGGCATTCCAGGTATTTCCTTATCTTTTCTTTGCTTCTTAAGCATGATTTAAATCAAATGTCTTCTGACTTTGTTTGTTTGTATTGAGATAGGGTATTTTTACTTAGGTCTAACTGTTTTAGAATTTATTACTTAGACCAGACTGGCCTTGACCTCAAAGATCCACTTAACGCTCCCTGCTGAGTGCTGGAATTAAAGGCATGCACTAGCACATCTGGCCAAACTAATAATATCTTAAACATAGAATTTTAGTAACAAAACATTTAAAGACGAAATTTCTAATATCCTTTACACTTGGTTTGGAGGCTCATACCAGCATTTCATCGGTATGTTTATTTTTTATTGTTGTTGGTTTTTTGGGTTTTTTTTTTGGTTTTTGTTTTTTTTTGTGAGACAGGGTTTCTCTGTGTAACTCTGGTGCCTGTACTGGAATTAGCTCTTGTAGACCAGGCTGGTATGTGTATTTTTAATGGTACATTAAGACTAATTGATTTTTGCTACATTTGGTGGCCTATACCAGAAAGAATATGTTATTTCATTCTTATGATAATATTATAACCTCAATACTTATTCAGTTTATCCATCACTTAGCCAATATTTGTTCACTCTATATTTAATTCATCAGTTAAGAACATCTGTGGGAGACGAAAAGTGGGAGGAGCTGGAAAAAGTAGAGGAAGGGGGGCCATTGGGATATACTGTATGAGAGAATAATAATAATAATAATAATAATAATAATAATAATAATAATAATAGAAACCCATTTGGCCAGATAACCAAAAAACAGTGATCTCTGCAATGGAAACTTATACCATTGATTTTAAAAGGCAGATATTAAACAGCTCACAAGGAGATATGAAAATAACTAAAATTGTCATGAATTCTATAGAGAAAAGTTACAAATCAGGTCTACAACATGCAAATAAGGACCTGATTTGGTTGTGGGGACCAAGAAGAATCTCTCTGAATAAGAGACTATAGATTTGCTATTTAAAGGGTTAAGTGAATATAACTAGGTGGCAGGAGTGGGCACTGCAGTGTATAGAGGTACAATGGTCAGTGTGTGAGCTTAGGAAACTATAGAACTATGACTAAGGCATACTGGATCACGAGGTAGTGCAGGATGAGCCTATAAAAGGTCTGAGTGGGTAACTAATAGGCTTAGCTTAGGGTTTTGTTGTAAAAGACCTGAGTGTCATTACACTGTTTAAGACAAAGGAGTGGCATATAAATATTACAATTTTAAAATTTAATTCTGGATAAACAAATAGAGTGGGTAGGGGAGCAAACGTGGGTATAGTGGGCCTGAGTTCAGAGGCTGGAGTAACCTGAGGACATAGTAATAATAGCGTTAATAATCATGCTACATAGACAAGCACATAATAGTCTGGATACCATCCAGGGTCCTCAAATGCATCAATTACTTTAATGTTCTGAATAGTGATGTGGAAACTACTATCGTCACTTAGCAATAAGGAAACTGCTGGACTAGGGTGGTAGGTAGCATGGAGCTGCATACAGTGAATCCAAAGAAACAGAACCAGAAATCAGAATTTCATGATTAAAGAACAGGTAGGTTAAAGGATAGCTCTTAGGCATCTGACATTGATCCTTTCATGGTAAGAGTGCATATTCAAAATGGGGAAAATTGGAGGAAACTCACGTTCATGTTTAACTTAATATTGTACCTATAATATTGGCTTCCACATTTTTTTTAATCTATTAGAAGCCAAACAATGTTTCTTTTATATTTGGAGAAGACAAATTTTAAAATACTCAAATTTTCTTTATCCAGAATAAGATTCCAGTTCATTTTTTTCATGTTTTGAATTTTCTTTTTTTTTAACAAAAATCTGTTAATTTATTTTACATCCCTAGTGCATCTTTCCTTCCCCTCTCTCCTCTCAGTTTCCCTCATGCCTCCCCTGTCTTTAAAAGCAAAAAGAGAGACACAAAGTTATTTGGAAGCATTTTCCAGTCCCATTCATGGACTATTCTGTGGAGAATTCTGAATTTGATGTCTCTATTCATAACCTTTATTTTATTGCTTTAAATGCTCAAGGGTCTAATGTCCCAAACACAGTGCTCCTCACGGTAGTAGTACTTTCTTGTTGGAACCACCAGCTGACAAATAATGACATGAAGGCTTATTATTAATTATGAAAGCTCAGTCATCAGTTTAGGCTTATCTCATTAGCTCTTATAAATTTTATTAATCTACATTCTGCCATGTGGCTTGGTTAACTCTACTCTGTACTGTATGTCTGACCTCTTTAATCTCTCCTGCATGGCTAGATTTCTACTCTCGTTTTCTCTACCCGAAAATCCTGCCAAACCTCTTCCTGCATATCTATTGATCATTCAGCTCTTCGCTGTCTTAGTCAGAGACACATCTTTACAGTACACACACACACACACACACACACACACACACACACAAATACACACATGACCCTTTCTGATATTTTGGAGAATGGAAGGAAATGGGTCCCAAAAGTTCCATAGAGTTCAAGTCATCAGCTTGGTTAGTTATTAGGAAGCGTGGATGCGGTTAAATTGGATGAACCAATGAACTCTGTATTGGGACTTATTTAAAAATTAGTTGATTACAACTTTAGGAACTCAAACAAACAGTGAATTCATTTAAAAGACATAAAAATGCAAAATTTGCAATAACATTAAGTGTAGTTGATTTTAAAGAAAAAGTGAGGAAAAATGAGAGAATGCAAAATAGAAATATTTAAGATTATAAACTAATCATGTTTAAATTCCTTTGATGAATTAAAGTTAATAGGAAATTGAGTCTGAAAATTTCTTTCAAAACTTATTTCTGTTTATAACTAGTGTATAAAGATTTTATGTATCCTGGGGGTAAATTAGTGTCATTGTCAGTGATGGCATTGTGGCTAAAATAATGCATAATCTGTGTCATCAGCCATACTTGAAAAGGACTCCTAGAAAATGCCTGTATCTCATAGACAGGAATTTCATCAGTGTGTTACAAACTTGAAAGGAAAATTTTTGAAGTTTATATTTTTGGCATAATGTGTTTTGAGAGGAATGAATAAGAGATAATGAATGTTCATAGTGAATTCAAATCCATGAAGGAGAAATGCCAAATGAGAGGAAGGAGGTGGGTGCCTTGTGCTACAGTTTTAGGAAACCAAAGATCCTACATGAAACTTGAGGACAACCCTTGGTAATGAGAGTGAAAGGTGCAGCAAAGCCCAATGGCACTAATGACCTTAAACAACTCACTGAGGAACAATTCAAAAGGTTATTTTGTAGGACAGTGTTATCACTTAAAAGTCAGGCTTTTATTATGGTTTGCTTTTATGCTTAGCCAGAAACTATTTCTTGGGAAATATAAAAATTTGGTTTTGTTCCAGAAATTATAAAAAGGCATGTTTGTCATGACATTTAAAAAGGATTTCTAAGACACAATTCAGAGTTGAAGAGACAATCTAATGTTGCTGAAAATGTTGCTCAAATTTAAAGAGAAACTGATGTATAGTATTTTATAGTATATGTGGAATATCATAAGCATATGCTCTTTTTAAAGTTTGGGTGGAAATGATTGTGCTTATGAGATAAGAATAACTCATGATATGCTGAGCTCCACACCCAGCAGAACATGTATTTGGTGAATGGAATCACAATAGGAATCTTTTCCTATAGGATTAGAATTTGTTTGGAATTGTGAGGTCTGGGTAATTCTCCTAACTGTAAATAAATAAGATGCTGTAGTATTAGACTAATGGTCAGACACTTTCTTGGCAGATATTTCCTTCAGTGCCACACCACTGAATGCCTTTTACAGTGGCTGCATGGAGGTGAACATCAACGGTGTGCAGTTGGATCTGGACGAAGCCATTTCTAAACACAATGACATTAGAGCTCACTCGTGTCCGTCAGTTAGGAAGATTCAGAAGAACGACTGAAGTCTATTTTCTGAGCTTATAATATCTCTTCCCTTGTAATTATGCTCATGTCTCTATCACCAGCTGGCAGATGTTACCTGTGATGTGCAATGTTTGAAATTATGTGGTACCTTGCCCCTCAGACCTTTGTTATATGAATCATGTTTTTTTTAAAGTCTTGCTTCTATTGCAGTCTAGAAGTTAAATAATGAAACACATGAAAATTTTAAATTTCAATTCATTTACTATAAATGACACTGCTTTAGTTTGTTATTTTAAAAGATTTCACTGTCATTGAAGTAGCATTTAAATCTCTATTTTTCTCAGAAAAACGAATCAGTTAAACCCTAGCAAAGGCTTCTTTGGCTAAATGCTAACAGCTGCAGATAGACACTGTGTTTTGTTGTTGCTCCCCGCCCCCACCACAACAGCAGCAGAGCTGACAGTATTCTGGGTTGAATAGAATGTCTCAGAGCTTTATTCCAAAGTATTTCCTTGGAATGGGGAGCGGCTTGCTCAGGCTTCATTTTTCTTCCACCTAGCTTTACACTTGAGTCAACACCATCAGTGAAGTAGAGAACAAGGGCAAATTTTCATGGGGACAGCAGCACTTGGATGCTACCCCTAAGGCCTTGATTTCTATCAGAGACATCAGGTTAACCTGGAAGGAATGTGGACGCTGGGTGGACGCACCTTCGAAATGTGACCGCAGCAGGGTTGAATCAGAAAGACAGCAATGCTTAGTGGTGGGGAGGACAGTCAATACGCCGAGAAATTCATAGCTGTCCAGTACTCTGGGTTTTAATTACATTAAATGACTTGAATGTGATTGTTGAAACTAAAAATGTGATGAGAAGTCAAATAGACTTTTTAAACAAAAAGATAATGGTAGTAGGGATGCTAGAAGTTGTTATGTTCTATCTCTGTAATAAAAAAAAGTATGGAGGAAAGGTTATCAAGCATTTGCTGGTAACGCATTGCAAGGGACAGGCTGTTCTGTTGTTCCTGAATTGATCATTTCAGGTGTGCATCAGACATTTTGTTGCTGTCTGAGAAATTAAATTTTATTTTATTGTAGATATTTTACACCACATGAAAAATAATAAAATTTTATGTATTTTTAAAGTATTTGAGTAATATCTTTATTTGAATAATTCACAGTATAAAATTATGTAATGTACACATCTGAATCGTCATGTATCATAGTAGAACTCCAGCTGAAAGATTGGCAACTCTGTAATATTTGGTGAATGGTTATATTGGTTGTAGAGTAAAGCTTAGAAAGGGAACAGGAGCAAGTGTAACACACACTGAGTGCAGAGTTCCTGCTAAGTTTTCTCCCACCATGTACACTAGGTGATGAACTATAATAAAAGACTACTGATTATACTGGTATAAAAAGAAGATGGGAGTGAGGTGACTCAGTGGATAAAATGCTTGTTGTTAAATTATGAGGACAAACTGAGTTAGCACTTACCAAATACTGTGTGTGGTGGCTTGTCCTGTAACCACAGCATTGGCGGAGAGAGGCAGAAACAAGTAGATTCCAGGGGCTCACTGACAGCCAATCCAGCAGAAACTAGCTCAAGTTTCATCTCAAAAAATTAAGATGGAGATTAATTGAGAAAGGTGTTCTATGACTCCACATTTGTATGACCCCTCCCCCATGTACACAAATACACTCAACACAAAGGACGAAAGTAGTAAATATGATCAAAATACATTATATACATGAATGCAGATTATGCTTAATTAATTAATTAATTAATTAAAATATGCTAATAAAATGAAGGCACAAGAAAAATAGAGAAATATAAGGAAAAGAAGGGAAATAATTTTTTATTTTGGGGATTCTGAACTTCTCATTGAATAATACTACATACTAGGACAACCATTGGGATCAATTCCAAATTTTGTATGAGAAGGAAAAACCTTCCTATGTATAATAAGATCTACAGGAGATAAAAATTGCAAATTTCATATAATTTGAGATATATTTTTAGTTACATAGAGAAGAAGGGCTAGATTTTCATTTAAAATATTGAATTCTAATTGAATTCAAATTCAATTTGGTCATGGATTTTAATATTTGCTATGAAATAAGGATGTCTATTAGTAGAGGAAGAAGGAGTTAAAAACTAAATTCAACTGGACAGAAAATGATACTTATCAGTGTTTGATAAATAGCTCTTGGGTTTCCAGGTACTGGAGTTTGAAAACATGTTTTTTTTTTCAGGTTGTCCTAGAAAATCAAAACAATGTGCCTTCTGTTTAGCTCTTATATATCAGAGTCCTTGTTTCCTTAACAAGACTGCTTTGATAATAGGAAGGTTCACATAGGTTACCTGCCAGAGCAACTTTCAAATTTCCAGAGAACTTATCTTTGAAAATTATATCTTCAATGAACATAATTGAGCACATGTCCTTGTGGCATGATTGAGCATCCTTTGGATATATATGCAAAAATGGTATTACTGGGTCTTGAGGAAAGGTTGTTTCCTAATTTTCTGAGAAATTGCCACACTGACATCCAAAGGGGTTGTACCAGCTTGTATTCTCACCAGCAATGCAGATGTGTTCCCTATACCCCACAACCTCTCCAGCATAAGTTGTCATCAGTGTTTTTGATCTTGGCCATTCTT